>WBNO01018690.1:84560-159640 GCA_013400575.1 Peucedramus taeniatus
CATTCCGCTGAGCGACGGCAACAGCATCCCGCTCTTGGGGCTGGGCACCTACGCCGACCCGCAGAAAGTAAGTCCGGGGGCGCCGGGACGGCCCGCGCCGCTGGCGGGGGCAGGTGCCGGCCGCCCTCACTGCAGCCCCCCGAGCCGCGGCCACCCTCCTCCTTCCCTCCCGTCCCGGCTACTTCTCTCTTTGCTCCTTTCCCCGTGCGAAGTTAAAGACCCAGCTCTACCACGAGCAGTGAGGGCAGTACGCGGCCCGCAGATGAGGAAAAGGTGGGAAGAAATAAGAAAAAAATCCCTCCCAGCCTGCGGCGGGCTGCAGCTGCCACTGTCGCCTACCGCCCCGCTGGGCGCACGGGCAGGGGCGCGGGGGACCTGCAGTCGGGACGGTGCCGTGCAATTCCCGGGTCGGGAAGGGATGGGACCCCCGGCAAGGCGGCCGGGAGCCCTCGGTCCCCCGGAGCCAGGAGGGACGGTGCCGTCGGCTCCCCTGCCTTGCCCCCTGCGCCGAGCGTAGATAAGATGAGGGATTTCGGACCGCCTTGCGGCTGCCCCCGATACTTTCCAAGTAATGTTCCTGAAACAAAGACCCAAATTCCTGCATGCCGATTCCTGCGGTTCCTACAGCTGACTGCCAGCGGCCAAACCACTCTCAAATATTCTGCATCCTTCGGTTTTGCGCCGGGCAGGCATCCCGTCTGACCGTGCCGGTCGGCTGCACCCGTGGAGGATGGGGAAGCACACCTGATGCTTCTTCCCTCTGCGGACTTGGGAGCGCAAAGGCAATTCAGTAGCCACTGCCTTTTAAAGCTCTCCTAAACTGCCTGATCTTTCATCAGTTCTCTTCTTTGTTTGTTTGAAGAGTTGGAAAAGAGGCATCGTGGCCAGAGCCCTTCTTGTGTAATAGCTGCGATGCAATGTGTGTGTATGACTCCACATATCACAAGGTATTTACAAGTACCTTTGTAAAGAAAACTCTTGATTAAAGCCATTTACCAAACACTAAATGTACCATGGTGCATCAATAACGGTGTCGAATTTTCAACAAACACTACTGCAGGCAATGCATGAGTGATGCAGAAAGGGTGTAACACGTCCTCAGGACTGCAGATCTCACCAGTTAACGATGCTGGTTTGCATGGGGAGAATCAATAGGAATTCATTACTTCAGAGCCTGGGCATCGTCCCCCATATCTCTAAACCTTCAGGAGATATTTTCAGCTAGTGCATTCTTTGAATGATGGTTAGTGAAACAAAATTAAGGTCTCTAACAGGAGTTTTGATATAGCAAAGCAGGATGTTGCATAATTCAGTATCAAAATAGCTCTGAGTGAACTTGAAGCATCTTTTTCCAGACGTGTACATCATGCCCCCAACCAACCAACCCTCAAGTTGCAATTTTTGCCCCAGTTTTAAGTTAAGAAAAATGCAGCTGCCAGCACAAGAGCTCCTACCTTGCTGCACTTCCCGCCTGCAGCCCGGACAAGCCGTGGCCCAATACTGTGGCATCAGGCAGGGAGCCCAGAGTGGCATGTAACCTTAAGGAGCCGAGAGGGGAGCTGGATGGGATTCCCCTTACGGAGGCAGCTTTTCGGCACTGCTGTTACCCTGCTAAGAATTCATTCCGCAGGAATTCAGCTGTCCCAAAATCAACATCTGCTTCTTCTCCCCCCGTTCTGCAAAATCCTGACGCTTCCTTCCTTTGCCCTCCCGCGGTTCGAGGTGCACGGCGAGCCTTTGCATGGAGCTCAATGAGCCAAAATGAATCATTTTTAGGTAGGGCTGGTTTTCAGCCGAATCAGCCCCAGGCAGCGGCTTTTTGCTTTTCGCATACACGTCCTTTGTTTTCTGCTAACAGGAGGTAGGGAGGACAGGATAATGCAGACAGGGCAGGCATTGCTACGGCAACTCCAATTTAGAGCGATTGAAGCCGCTGAGTAACTGTACCCTCAGTGGGGATGGGTGCACATATGCAACCACCCTTTCTCCTTCCCCCTGCCTTTGTAGGAGTTTGATTTTCTGAGCTTTTTCCTTCTACGCGATAAACACGTTAGAAAGTTATGGGTGGGAGGAGGAGCTGAGGAGAGGTAGAGGAAATAGCAGTGATAAGGCACTTGCCACAGTCTCATTTTCGCAGAAGACCAGGTGAAACAATGTGTGTTTATCTGGCGGAGCTGGGCTGGGGCTTAGCTAGGATTAGGACTGCTATTTGAATCGAAGAACTTGTCACAGAGAGAGCTGGGGAAACGCAGCGGCAGCAGCGTGCAGCGGGATTTGTTGCCGAATTGTGCTGCTGGTCGGTGATGGGGCAGGATGTTTAAATAGGTCACGGCTTAAAATTTGCCCGTTTCAAAAAGGCTGCTTTGCTGATAAGCGGGGTGGGGAGCGGGGGCTTCTGTCAACTCCTTGCTGTGGCAGCCGAGTGCTGCTTGGCTGGGACAAGCTGCTTTGCCAAGTGCTGACTTGTGCCTGTTGCAACTTCCAACGGGATGCCTGGCGAGGTGTCTGTCCTGTTCCTCCTGCCTCAACAGCTGAAAGGCTTTGTGGCAACCCAGGACCGTTTCAAGGGTTTTTTTTTAAGGAGTAAGGCTATAAACTAGCGCTGACACGTTTCCCTTCAAATGCTTAGCTGTGGCCTTTTGTGGCTGAATTGCTTAAGAAGCAGCATCTGAGCCACCCGTTCTCCAGCGGTGGGGGCAGCTGGTGGTAACGACAGCTCAAGCCAGCCCCAGCACTCTATTTCTGCTCATCAGTCAGATCCCTGCAACTTCCAGCTACTTTGTGCTTTGATATAAAATACAGAGCCATTCATTTGTCAGATTATTCATCTTGCTCTTGGAGGCAGGTTTTTGATTTTAAGCTAGTTTGTTTTGATTTTTTTTCCACCAAAGGTTATTCACCCCGGCACCTCCATGTCAGAGCAGCTTGTCCAAAACAAATCTGTTTTCTTAGTGTCAGGCTGTAGCCCAGTAGCTCGTAATGAGCCCGGAGTGTTCTTCCTGAAGTGCAGGAATGTGCTCGCTGGTTAAGCCAACCAGGCAGATCTAGTTAGCCATGGAACAGGGAAATCTGCTTCTCCGGCAGTCGGTTAGAAGAAAACAAAGGCAGGAGGCCAGCTTCACGTTTCAGGCTTTGTCTGCATAAACTGAACAGCAGTGCCTTCAAAACTGAAATGTGTCAGCAGCTTGCCTTGCTCATCTTAAATAACTAAATTGTTCTCCCAAAGAAACTTTGGGAGAAAAGTCATGCTTCTCTGGTTGTGAAATACTAAAAAAAATAAATAATCTATTGACAGAAAGTCCCTCTGTACAAGTTTACTGACTCAAAGTAGTACATCACTCAGCAGGAGCAGAGCTGGACCACTGTAGAAAAGGTCTGTTTGACAATCAGACACATTTTAATTGAATGCTCTTTCCCCCTAGATGTAAGAGAGCTTTTCTTCTGACTGAGTAGAGGTTGGGATGACAATTCAGCTAATTCTTTGAACCTGAAAAGTGCAATGTTGGGTGTTTCTTTTTGCTTTACTCTCCTACCACAGCAAGAAAGTACAATGAATCCATTGGCTATCAGTTCATCTGCTAACAGGAATGAGTCTTCACTAGGTCACAGAATAGAATTAGTCATAAACTTGGGTTATTTATCAAGAGAAGCACATAAAAATTTTTACAGGTTTAATTTGTGTTTCCTGTCCTTATTTGAAAATAAAGGAATGCAATAATTGCATAACCATTAAGCTTAACTTTCTTTTGCAGGCAGATTTCAGTATGTTGAAGTTGGTTTTGCATTCTCCTTCATGCAGGGAAGGAAATGTATGATTTGTATTAGATTCTTGCCTACATAAAAAAAATAGACTGTTTATCCTTCCAAGGATGGACACAAGTGAAAAAGTGGAAATCTCAGTCACTGAAATTCCTGTTCTTCACTCCTTCCCCGGTTCTTTCTTCCCTTCCCCAAATATTCCTTCTCCTCATGGGTTTGGGTGGGAACCACAGTGGGAACTGTGAATCAGGACTACCAATGCACTCCAGACAGCTTTAAAATTCGAGGCCAATTCTACCTCCGTTTGGCTCTGTGGATCCTTCTGGCAAAGCCCTGCGAGTGCAGGAGTGGCTCTGCCAAGGCTCCAGCAGATGCACCAGGTCCAGCTCCCCCTCCCTGAGGGCCCCCGAGCCGTTGACCCAATTCTCCAGGGTATTAAAGAGATGGGTGGGAGGAGGGAGAGGGCAGTCCCAAAGGGGAGGCTGGTAGAGGAGGACAGGCCCCTGGATGAGCCCCTGGCATTGCCCTGTGCTACAGCAGAACCAGACCAGTCCATGGCAGGCTCCCACCACCTCCCAGCACTGACTCTTAGTTCCCAGCACAGCCCATTGAGTGGTACTGATACCCATCTGGAAGCAGATGAAGTGTGGGGACGAGCAGTCTTAGAGGGGAAAGGTGCTAAAAACACTCCTAAATCCTGGAAATCCTATGCCTCGTTAAAACTGCACTTATGCCTGCTTCACTTTATAACTCATCCCTGTCAACACAGCTAAGATCATCAGTCCAGTGTCTCCACATAAATACTAGCTGTTCCCCTGGAAGGTCAAGGGGCCTTGGCCACAGCTCCTCTCCTGCCTTCCTGTTTTGACTGAGGGAGGACAGGGCTTGGAGAGAAGGTTGTAGCAACCACACTGTACACAGGCACTGCTTCTGAAACATAAGATTGGGCAAAGCACTCAAGAATAGCTCTGGGTGAGGGCTGTTGGCAAGTTGCGACTTAGCTAAAAATGAGGTTCTGAGGTAGCCAAATCCATTCATAAATTGGAAGCAGTTTTGTGGAATAGTTTCAGGCAAAACAAATGGCAAAGCATTTCATTTTGGGCACTGGCAGTACAAGCTGAGGAATCAAAGAATTATTAAAGCACTTGGAGGTAGCAGTTGCCTTTCCCTGAATAGCCCGCTGGTAAGGGAATCCACATGGGCGGTGGGAAACCAGATTCAGTCCTCCTCTCAGCCTCTGGGGATTAAATTCATATCAGACAGCTCAGGGAAATAATGTGATTGTGGGGTAGGTGGTAGCTAGAGAGTGGCAAGAAGAAACACGCACAGGCTAGAGCAGGAGGAGCACCCTCCCCATGGGAAAGTGCACTGCCCACCAGCCCCACAGTGCTGGATGCTGAAGAACTTGGTATGGCATCCAGCCAGGAGGAAGAGAGACCCATTTCCCCAAATCTTTAACTACCACAAAGTAACCCTTGTGAGTGCCCAGGCAGTCTGGGTTTTGTTTAAGAAGAAATTGCTGGTTTGAATCAGGGAGAGGAAAAGTTCATCCAGGGCTCCCAGATCCAGTCTGAGTGACCAAGTTAAAAAAAATCTGGTTTGGATAAGTAAAAACACTGTTTTGGCATCCTGAATTACTTTTTACACCCAAGCTAGAAGCTGAACAGAGTAATTTTTCATTGTGCAGGTCTAACAGCCTCTAATGCTCTCATAGGATCATTTATGCCAAGAAGTTCCTCGCACAAGGATGTGCATGCACAAACCTTTTCAATCACTCTGAACAGTACTGGCTGCACCCCTGCTGCAGGCTGCCTGCCTTTGGAGCTGTCATAGGCTGCTGTTAAGTCAAAAGAGGTAATAAGTGATTTGTCCTCATGATGGGATCTGGATCTCTGAGCTGCACTAAGGGAGGAATTACACACAACTTAATCTCCCCTGTTTTCATCCTAGAAAGCCACCACTGGCTTCTGAAACAGGATTGTCTGGGGACAGCAATGATTTCAGGTGACTTGTAAAGACAGTCATCTGCTCTAACCCAAAGCTACAAAAGGAATCATGTATTGAATGCTCCTGGGTGAGGTGACACCTGAGATCTCTGTAGACACTGTTGAGCTTAAAGGCTTCCACTTCTTGATTTCTTATCTGTAAATTTCTCTGACTCAGACAACTGTCTTCCTCCTGAGGTAAACCTGGCTTCTGGATTTTTTTCTTGAAAGAGATGAGAGAGGCAGCGACAAGGGCAGGAACTGTTCTAACATCCAAGTGTCCTTACAGCCTTATCTTATTTCCTATGACATGCTATTAAAATAAATAGGTAAAGAAAATACCTCAGTCCTTTTAATGTAAATGATTACAAATGAATATGTGTTTGAACTCAGCAAGTATTGAGTATGAAGTTAGCTCTCTAATGAAGTGATCTTTATGAACATACATGAAATTACCAGAGATGTAGGCCAGGGAATTATTTTTTAAAGAGGTAAAATATTGTGAACCCCATTTCAACAGAACTGGAGTAGTCAGCTGGGATATTTGGCTACAAAACCTCTTATTTATGCCTTGAACTTAAGAAGTAAAAAAATTCCTGAAACATTTTTTTTTTTAAAGTTATTGGGTTATATCTGCTAACCAGCACTTCCAAAAGACATTGTGTCCCTTCACAGTCCCTTTTGGTAACCACTACTGGCTTTCTCAAGCTCTTTGCTTTTTAAGCAGCAGTATTACCTCATGCAGTACTGGTTCTTCTTGTCTTCAGGGAGTGCTTTGGAGCAGTGCAGCCATGGCTGGCCAACATATAGCAACATGAAGTCTCTCAGGGTGGGGATTTCTGAGGTGTACCCTCATGCTCCCTCGGTCTCTGAGGATATCCTAAAATGATACATCCCAGTGGAGACTTGAGATTTGTACACTTGAGTCAGGGGTAAAGGGAAGAAGACACATTACTGCAGCCCAGAAAGACAACTCTGCCTGATCTGCTACATGTCCTGGAGGGCTCCTTGCCTGCCTGTTAGTAAACTCTTAGCCTAGCCTCCACACTGAACAATATTTATCCTGAAACCCAATATCTGCAGCCAGATCGCTCATGGAGTCATGTCTCAGTTAGTTTCATGCTTGAAGGACTAAGCCATACTGAGGCAATTTTGCTTGCACAGACTGCAGATGGCATGCCTTTCCTTCAGTGGCTGGTATCCTGGTGTTGACTGATGCCCTCACTGATTAATTGCTCAGATTTTATTCCTTAACTCAGTCAGTTACTGGCAAGACCCAGTTGCCAAGAGCAGATAAAGGCAGGATTCTTGATATTTGGTGCCCAGATGCCTTGAGGAGGTGCAGCAGCGGGCATCAGCTTTTAGCAGGCAACAGACCAACTTGACTCTTGGGCAAGAGCTTGGGTGAGGAGTTAAGAAGCTGCAGTGATTGGGCTCTACTATTGAATTAATTCATCCTTGCTGTTTGCTACAAAGGTGGCAAATATGCCAGGGAATGAGTGCTTTCACAGATCAAGCTCCTTATAACAAAGAGAGGAGAGTACACAGTAGAAGGTTAAACTAAATCAAAAGGGTTTCAGAACAAGTTCTGATTTCATCAATGACTTTTGCTAAAAGCTTACTGTTACGTGACACATTTTAAAATTCCCTTTCTTATATGCTCAAGTGGCATATAGTTTACTACCTCTGATTTATCTTGCGTTCTCCTTTTTTCCTCAACTGTACAACTTTTCTGTTCTGCCCCTGGAGCAGTCTACCTCCATTTCTTTGTCTTTAACACTTCCTTCTTCTTCATGTTTAGCCTTGACCTCTCCTCCTCTGCCTGCAACTGCCTCTTGATGCCTCAGTTCCTGCTAGCTCCCTGTAATCTTGTGTTATACAATGGAACATTTTTGGCTTACATAAATGCAAGATTGCATCTTTTTCTCATTAAGAAAGGAAACCTAAGCCATATAATTAGAAAAATCAGGTAATTAGAAGAGGTAGATGCTTTTTTTCCTGAAATGTGGCAGACTCAGAAACTCCTAGCTTTTGTATAGGAACTGTACTTAAACCAGATTTTAAATTTGGATTTGATAAAATGACTTACCATACTCTGTCAACATGGAGGAAAGATTCTTGCATGCAACTTTTTTTGAGACACAAGGTTTGTTCCTAATACTTTGATTTGCACCAAACCCATGGTTCTAAGACATTAATTTGCAAAATGCTCTTTTACCCCATGTATCTTCTCTGATGAAATCTCACTGGTTCTTCACTTCCATGAAACCTGAAGCTTAATAGAAAACAAACTGATAGTATTACTAATCTCTACTTTGTGCTAATGGCTTCTGTTTCCAGTTGTGAACACAATTAGTGTCTAATCATGTGTAGATTAAAAGCTGTGTTTACTGAAGTGGTCAACATGTAAAATTCCTAATGAGGAAAAGCCCAACCTTGTAGATGAGTGTGAAAGAAAGACTAACTTTCTAGCTACAAAGTTCATTAACCAAGGGAGGACTTCTGAGCAAAATGGATACAAAATTGATGGTCCCGGAAAATGGTGAATTTTTCAGTTTTCTGTAAGGAGCAGATTATGCTCAGAACAACTTCTTCCCCTCTCCCTGGCCACCTCAGCATGCCCATAACAAAAACCCTTCTTCTTAAAATGACAGTACTTCTAACCTATGAGGACATCTCAGTTGCTACATGAAAACGTTTTCAGACTGCTCCAGGACCAAGAGAGGTACCCTCATGCAGAGCTGAGGACTTGCACTAATGAATCCATTGACAGACAGATGATTGCCTGGCCTTGTGCAGTGATGCCTGCCTCACCCAAGCAGAGGGGCTGGCTCTTGCAGCCACCCTGGCACCTTGTCATTTGGCTTCCAAACACGGTACCAACACGTGCAGGCTTGGACATGGCAAGAGTGCTCCACAGGAAAATGCTCCCGGAACAAGGGGGCCTTTAGAAGGTGACAACTTTGTCTGGGAGTCAGGACAACTTTTGGATGGTGGATATCAGGTACCAGCATGACCCACCAAACTACATGTCTGTCTATGACACAGGGCAGAATCGTGTTTAATCAGTCCAGATCCAAAACTAATCCAGATAAGCTTTTAGGACAGTAGCACTACTTAAAACCAGTCACAGGGACTCTTCTTTGAAAAGTAACCAAACAGAAAACAGACCTTTTCCATTCCATAGCTGCGTGCTGCAGTGACAAGCACTAGCTGTTTCAATATACCTCTCTTCCAAAAACGACTAAGTTAGCTGTTACCAGTGCAATAATACTAAGCCAAATATTGACACCCAAAAAATAGTACTTTTATTCTTCTCTTTTCCTACAGCTTTCTGAATATGCTGGGTTTTTTTAAAGCCTGCTCAAAAGCCAGCGGGAAAGCCTATCTATCTAAATAAAAGTTAAGAAGATTGTTTTACAGAAGATGAGACAGGGAATCACTGGCATTGTTGAAGAGGGGAAAAACTGAACCCCTACGAGTGAGTAATCAGGATTACCACAACTGAAAGATACGCTTTTTGGCAAGAACATTTAGAGCCCAATTTTCCAGGCAAAGCTCCATTTTTAAAATGTCCCTGACCGACTCCATACGATAAATATGGCTGTGCACTCCTATGTGTCCCTGATTCCCCACAGTTCTCCAAAAAACAGTGTAAGCATGTTCTTGCAGCTCATGTGGGAAGCTAACATCTGGATCATCTCTTTGGTTGACCTAGGAGGCCAGATTTGTCAAAACTTGAAAGCACTGTGCAGAAAATGCCTCTCTAGGCTCCGAAGCCAACTCTTGTTGGTTCAGCTAACTAGGTGGTGGAATTCCCCAAGTTTTACATTTGCCTTTGCAAACACTTCTTCGAACTGGCGCCAGAAACCTCTCCCCTTTAACTCTAGGGAACGAAGCAGAAGACCTACTGGCAACCTTTTCTTCTCTTTTATTGCACAAGCTGGTGCTTTATCTTCCACTTGTACCTCACGCATCCCTGTGATTGCATTGCTTGTCTGAAGGGTATTTTGATAGCACCCACCCTCCCAGATAGATCCATGCTTTCCAGGCCCAGGCAGCTGGCTGTTGTGTCCTCCAGCTCTTCAGGAAACTTTCCCAGTCCACCCCCCTAGCGCTGTGAGCACAGGGACCCAGGTGTGCACATCATGTGCTTGGTTTGATTTAATCCTCTAGCTGCCAGCAGAAAGGTATGGTAGCTTTTTAGCTTCATCTTGCATTAACTGACTTTGTGTCGAGTGAAAAGTTCCTAAAACTGCAGATTCTGCAATCAAGTGTTAAAAATAACTCCAGCACCCTCTGCCAGCTACAATAATAAGGCTTTCCTGAAGACAGCTTTGGCTAAATCCTAGAATAACAATGTCACAGGAATTCTAGAAATGCTAAATCTGCCGTTATGCAATATAATTTCTGTTGTATGGACAAAACCCCATGCTTCAGGCCAGTAATAGAGCATCAAGTCAGAGGAGAAAGGCACCCCTTTTCCACCTTCATTCATGGTGTGACACAAGGCCACAAGTGACACCACTCTCCCCATCTTCTCTGCTCTTATTTGCTGTCCTCCACCTTCCAAGGCAACACAGTGCATGACATAAAGCGAAGTTCTGGGCCGGCACAGCAGCCTGTGGCTCTTAGCTGTGTTCTCTGCCTACATTCCCAGCTCTACCTACTTTTGCAGAAAACCCTTTGCTGGGTTTTGCTTCCTGGATGGTGGCTGCCAATGCTTCCGGGGGGTGAAAGCCAGATTTTCCTGTGTACGAGAGAGAGGGATGTGCTGGCGGTTGCATTTTCCAAGAAAGAGGTGTACAGTACAGCTTCTCTTTTACAAGATTAAATAATTCTAAGAATGTACCCTTGTGTGGCTCATATCCTCTGGCTTTGTAAACTCAACCTGTGCTTTCCTGCAGGGCCTTCAGTACACATGCTTTCTATGCTCTGTTCCTAACAACTTAAGCCAACCCTTTTTGCCAGTTTGTCCAGAAAACAGGCAAATGGAAATAAGAAATTGGGCTTCTAGAAACTTGCATAAGAATCTGTGTGTGAGTGCCGAGCCCTGATGAAGGAGGCTCTGAGCCCAGGAATGTACCTACTTTCTCCTTCCTGTATTTAGCTGACTAAGATTCCTAAACAGCGGCTCCACATCCTAAATTACAGGTTTGGACTGGAGCACTTGGCCCATGGCGTGGATATCTTGTGTAATTCTGCTGCAGCTAAACTCAGATTTTTCCAGAAGATGGCCCTGTGTCTCCTAACACTTCAGGCTTTTCCCCCCAGGATCATTATTCCCAGCTGAGAGACTGCAAAGCATTGCACTAAACAGGTGAGATGCTCAGGACTAAGGTAAAGGGCTTCTTCCCTCAAGTGCTGCTTCCTGTGCTCTCATGTGCTGCAGTACTGGTGCAACTCTATAAAGTTGCTCCTGTAAAACAGGGCAGAGCAGAATCTGGGAGCCTGAGTCAGACTGTTTTCCTTTACTGTATGCACTAATAAAGAATAAATGATGATACTGATGTTAAGACATAAAAGCAGTGACTAGAGTTGCAGTTCACATGGTTTTACAAGATTATAATCTACTGCCAATGTGTCCTGTTAGCTTTGTCTTTGGAGATAACCCTCTTAATCAGCTGGAAAGCCAATGGAAATTGCTGACCAGAAAAAGATGCTATAGAAAAAAACAAAATAATTGGAGGGCAGCTGAACTGTGACACTAAATAACAATAATAAGTCAGACAACCACACTTGCTGAGCAAATACTATTCTACTTGAATGGGAAGAGAAAAAACTCGTGGGTATGCCTGCACAAAAATATTCTCTTGTGGCTTGGTCATGCACACTCACGAAAGAAATTGAAGCTGAACTATTTGCTATGGTAGGGAGAATAGTTTTTGACAAAATGGGATGTGACAGAAGGTGTCTGGAAAAAACATTAAAAATTAGGGAAGTTTATGGCCTCAGAGGAAAATAAGAGCAGACCCTTTCAGACAGACAGAACTGATGAAGCACATTGCTTTTTCAGACTCACAGAAAGTGGAACTGGCCAGTTGGCTACTTCATCTATGGAGAAGAGTCCAAATTGCTGCTTCCTTTCTTTCAGTGAAGGTGCATATCTGATTCTGCTCCCCCAGCCCTTCTGTTGGATTTATTTATCATGGAGCCTGAAGGAAACAGATACCAGTTAAATCTGTCATGCCTGATGGTAAATCAGCCAGTTTACAAGCTATTGATTGATAGAGGGAATAATTGTGTCTCTTGTTTCCTTAAAGTTTTTGATCTTAAAAATAACACAGATGCTATTGAAGAAATTTATTAGGGATTGAGCAAGTCCTCCTAGTCAACCAAACAGTTATTCTTTTATCATAAAACGTGAGATAAATTTAATATGGTTCTCTGGCACAAATTAGTGACTGTCTGCAAAAGCACTGAAGATAAATATCTGACTTACAGTGCACAAGTGGTTATAAAACTCCCATTCTAAAACAAGTCCTTGATCAAAGTAGCATAGTTGCAAGGCACACTGATTAGAAGCTGAAACATTAATTATGGCAAAGGGTCAAGAACACCTCTTATCTACGCTTAAATAAAAAGTAATAAAGAAGCAGAGATTTGTCTTAAGGCCAAAGCTAGACAGTCCTGAATTACTACTATCAAAGCAAAAAGGTTTATGACACAGAGTCATTTCAGTACCTCATCTAGTATTTGTACTACTCTAAAAGTGAGCCCTGCTCATTCAGGAATGGTGCAAGAATAAATCCCTGTCTGGAGTGAGCAGGCAGCACAGGCAACTGCATTTTAGGTAACATACTAAGTGAGTATAACCTGCAGGAAGGAGGGGCAAGAGGTCTGGGGTTCTGAGTAGAATAAGGTGGTTGCCCATGGCCAAACAGCCTGGGAGGTGCTGTTCCATCAGCTGCTGTGATTAGTGGTGCCGACCCTTATACAACATAGACGTATCACAAATTTCTATCTGCACTTAAATAAAAGTTTGTTTTCAGTTGGTAACCTTTGCTCTGGTCACTACTGAAGACCAATGTAAGACAGAAGAGATTGAAACACCTCAGGCTGAGCAGTAGAGGATAAAGATCCAGGTTTGTGCCTTCTCTCAGGGAAAGATGGATGAGCAGTGGTGGTTTGAGTCACCCAACTTCGGTACAGTCTGTCAGGAAACAATGGAATAAGATATGACACCTAAAGAAACACTTCTAAAAAATGGCAATACCACAACATGACTAGCCTGTGCAACTCATCAGCACAGTTTACCACAGCCCATTACTGCAGGATTTGGAAGGATTAAATATGTGAAATGCCAGAAATGATAGTTTCTCCATTAGAATGAAAATAAACGTATGGTATAAAGTTTCCAGACTCACAGATGTCTCAGACCTTCAGCTGGGATGGTTCAAGAGAGGCAATATTTTCCAAAAACTATTCCCTAGATTGCTTCGCATTTTTATGTGAAGCACCTTAGACCAGAATCTGTCAGAACTAATATACCACATCAGATGAAATGGACTGGTGCAATAAAAACATATACATATATAATGTAAACCCATCTCCAGCCATTGGTAATCAAGACCTGATCCAAAAAAAGCCACCTCAAGCCCCTAAAGAATAAGGTTATTCCTTAAGATGGAGGAGTCTTTCAAAAGATTATTTGTACAGATGTAATTCCCATGTAAAAAATTAAGAAATACACAGAAGTTCAGCTCTAACACAAGTCAACTGATTCAGCCAAAAGCAGATGCAGGAACTGCAAGCATTTTCCTCTATTTTACCCTTCTCCATGTCTGAAACTGTGCTGTTCCCTTACCTGTCAGACTCTACCTTTCCTCACCCATTCCCTTCTGTTTTTCTTACTGACAAAATGGCCCTGAAGAGTGAGAAAAGATGCAATATCTTTTCATTAAAGATGAAATTATTTAATTTAATTTCATTTCAATAATCAACATTTCCTTGCCTGGTAGAATTTAGTTCACAGTGTCAAGAAACAATAGGGAGCTGTGCTTGTGCAATCTCTCAAGAGTGTGAAGAGGGGAAATTCTAGTACTGGGTTCACGTTCCATTTTCAGTCTCTTCAACAAATGGAAAAAGTGAAAAAAAAAGTGGTTTTTTTTTTCCCCAAAATCTATATTATGGTAATGCATCACTGTCCTCTAAATGCTCTGCTTTCATACACTTGAATGGTAAAAGTCAAACAGGCTGAAGAAATCTAGAAGACACACTGTTTGCAAAATCACGTTTCAGAGAGAAAAAACACTGATAGCACTTTTGGAAATATACTTGTCTTTCAGATAACTAATAATCACTTAGGCTTGAGCTCACTCCCCAGACCTTTCAGCTGAGCCCTGTTGCTCTGTGCCAATCAGCCTGAGCTTTGCAACTGCGGCTCCAACCTCGTGCGGCTCATTGCTGGGGCAGAGGTCTGAGGTTACTGTCATCAGTCACCGCAGGCTTGTAAGACTCGTGTCAGAGCTTTCATCCTGATGCCTCTCTCAAATCCTCTCCTGCAGGTTCAGGCAGGGACAAAGCAGAGAACATGTTGGAGGTTGTCATTGCTCTGTGCCTCGCACTTCTGTAACGCTGCCCGGCATGCCCCGAGTGAAAAGTGGCCATTGAGTGCGCCTGAAAAGCTGGTAGCTGCCATGGTCTTCGTTACATCCCACTAACAACCAGGAAAGAGCCCTGCCAGGGCCTAGCGTGCTTTTGGGAGGCTCCCACAGTGAAAGCAGCAAAGCACTAAAACAAGTGTTACATTGTCTCCCTCAATTAAGCACACAGTGTTGCATCATCACTGCTGTAAATACTCTAGAGTGCCAAATTGTGCCGTTTTGCTTCTAGGCCCTCATTCAGGTCTGTAATAAATCAGGGCACGTGTGAGCAGCTTTGCATTTTAAGTAACCTTTAGGCACTGCGTGCTGGAGCAGAAAGTTCTTCCCAAGCCCAAACAGAAGTTGGTCCATTTTGTGTCCCTCAGAGTCAGCCAAGATGGGACACTGAGCAAGCAGGCTGGAATATGGTCCCATTATCCCAGAATGATCTGCCACCAGCCCACAGTTCTGGGACTGAAAGATAGGGATGAAGACATCCCCAGGTGTCTTTGGCAGTCCTTCAAAGACTTTTCTTTCATGAACATGGAAGGGAAGACCAGTGTCCTTAATCTTTGAAGCATCCTATAGCAGCAATGAGTTTCATACCTTCTAGTTCAACAGGTGGCGGAAGAGAAGCTGATTCTTTCATGACAAATTCATGGACAGCCAGGCTAGTGGGAGCTGTAAAAGGACAGCTAGGAGAGAGAGGAAGTAGAGCTATTGCTATGGTGAAAAATGATCCTTCCCAACAACACTTACTGCCAGTCCTGCTTCTCTTCTTCCCTTGGAATTGTCAAAAGCAACAAATTTGACATCCATCCTCTCTTCATACTGTCTCATTTCCAGATGCCTTTCGCATCTGTTTTCTTCATAGGAGAAGCAGTGTGGTCTTGGCCCTGCACTTGCAGATAGCAGAATCCAACTCTTGCCATTTGCTGTTGACAGACAGCTGCACAGCAGAGCACTTTGACTTGCCCTACTTCAGTTTTTCTTAAAGTGAATCAGATGTCCCTGTTGCAGCAGAGCAGTGCCCATGAAAAGGATGGGAGAATAGCATTGCTGCACGCCCTTGGCCACCACCACTTAGGGCTGTTCTCTCATTATAAAAAGTGTAGGAACCATAAGTTGTTTTCAGTACAATTTTAGTGACCAGACAAATAATTTCAGTAAGCAGTTTTGTGCTTTTTTGCTTAGTTTGGCCTACATGTAATTTTGCTTGCCACATTGGCTAATGGAAAATATGACTGTTCTGAAAAAACAAGCTTACTCTGAATTTTGGCAATGATGAGCAAACATAAATGCAGCACATAGTACAAAAATGTCACTTATTAGGAGGTTTCTTGGGCTCATTTTAAACTGAAGCAGTAAAATATATCTAAATGTATACTAAAGCAACTACTGTTTCTTAACCACACAGTAAAGCAGCTGTTCAGAACTGGGAATCCCAGTAGATAGTCCTGACCTTCAGATTGCGATACCAACAACTGTAAGTTGATTTGAGGAGAAAAAAGTCAAATCCAAATTCCTGCACTGCTGAAAAGTCCAAGCTATTCAAAGAGCCTCTGATCAGCAGATGGCTGACCAGTTCTGCTCAACCAAAAAGTCATCTTCCCCTTGAGTGAGCGATTTTATCAAATGGGTGTTGAAGGTAAGCCCTTGCTCTCTAGATAAGAAATTCTGAAATTATTTTCATATCAAATGCATTCGACTCTACTTCTTGAAGACACTAATATTTTCTCTTTCAAGGAGACAGTGACACAAGTTTTTGTTTTGCTGCCTTTTCCCAGTCTAATCCTATATGCTCAACAGTTTTGGGAAAAAGTGCACAGCCCCCTCTTATTTAGAAGTTGGAATGTGGTCGCCTGGGAGGTAAGGCATGGTCATTCAGGATGAATGACACCACGAATCTCAGGCATATCTCAGGGACTCTCTAGCACTGAAGGAGAGGTAAGCAGTAGGCTGACACCATGTTCATTCTTTTCCTTCTCCCACCAGACTCCCAAAGGTTCCTGTCTGGAGGCGGTGAAGATTGCCATCGATGCTGGTTACCGCCACATCGACGGTGCCTTTGTCTACTTCAATGAGCATGAAGTGGGACAAGCCATCCGGGAGAAGATTGCTGAAGGGAAGATCAAGCGAGAAGACATATTTTACTGTGGCAAGGTGAGAACCTGCACTCAGATTACTTACTCTAAATCCAGGATTTCTGTGAATGGTCTTTCTTGAGAGTGCCAGCAATCGACATCTGGAATGTTTCCTTCCAGATCCAACATCCTTTATTTTTCTTTCCTAGCATTACCAGAATGCTGCAGATCTTTATGAACACTAGGTTTGCTGTGAGGCACAGGAATCACTGTTGTTCTCTGTTTAAATCTCTGATAGCAGTGGGAACCATGCAATATCCCTTCTGCTTAGTATTGTAGGCACCTGCAAGTTAAAACCACGGCTACATTCAGCCTAAAGTGCTGCCTGACCTGTTACTGTGCCACACGTTGTGTTGTCACACACAGAGCCCCAACTGGACAATGATCCTGCAACTGAGCTATTTTCTGTTAGAGCAATTCCCTGCACATGTTTGCCATGAGGTTGCACAATGAAAGGGGTGGGAACAAGCACGTGCATGCCAGTGTCTGTGTATGGGAGAACAGCAAGTGCCTACATTGGTACTACTGCCAGAAAATTACTCATCAAACTACACCCTTAGTTACTGTAGCACTTGTAATTAAAAAGTTCTAGGATGATGAATCAACTTACTTGGAGAGAAGATGTCATTACACTTCTGTTCTAGAGAAATGAGGCTGGAGTAACACATGAGCTATTTCATATATTCAAGACTAAACTCTATGACTTGACTCTCTCCTAAAAGAACGAAATCGCTTGTCCAATGAAGTGTCTGACAGAAGCTGTCACAACTATGATGAATTACCCAGGTATAAGAGAGGTCATTGCACATCTCAGAATAAAGACTGATGGTCCCTGTCCAGTTTCTAAGGCAGTTTATGGCCTCAAATATTCCTTCCTGCATTACTTCTTTGAACATATCAGCCTAATATTTTCCCTTTCTCCTTTCCCAAATAAGACGTAATCCACAATTACTCAACAGACTTGCAAATAAACACCACTGTTCCTAGAGTGAAAGATCCCATGGGATGAGAGGCCTGGCTTACTGTGATCAATTTAGTGAAGTTCTATGATCTGGGAAAACTAAGCTTCATATTGGACAGCTTGCAGACCAAGTGGATTTTCAGCAGCTATAGACCGATTTCCAAGTACACCAATTTCCAATCTGTAAAATATGAACTTGTTTTCCAAGTTTCCTGCTTGGTTCTACTGATAACAACCTTGCCATTCTGAGAAAAGCCTCATGCTCTCAAATTCTCTGCCTTTATCAGGGGAATTTCTCAGTCTCTCATATGCCAAATATTTTGATTTGGATCAGTGAAAATATTTGGTTTCAACAGTTTTATAGTAATAAAAAATTGCAGTATTACTGCAAATTATCAGTAATATTACAAATCAAAACCACCAAGTTGTGCCAAAAGGTTAGAACCAGATGTCCTGACAATTTTGAGTATTTTAACTTTCTCAACTGCTTCCCCTGCAGTCTATTTGCCCATATCAACATTTAGGCTCTATGAAAGCACATCTCCTAGTAAAATTTCCAAACTTCCTGTATTTATTAAGCCTTTCTGTAGTCAGTTGTCTGATCTGATCAACAGATGATTTTCCTAGTCAATAATGACTACTTAAACATTGAGTCATTTGGAAAACTGCAGGTCCTGCAAGCACAGGTTTGCAACACATGGTACCAGAACAGCCAATGCCTGTGCTCCCAGCCTTGCCATGTGTCTGTGAGATGACACACACATGGATTTCTCTTTCAGTTGTGTCCTGTTTATGCTTGACAAAACGTCAGCTGCTCAGGGTGATAGTCCATTATAACATTTCTACAATCTTTAAAAGAGTTCAAAGGCAGAAACGGAAAATACTCTGCAACTAATTCAATCCATCACAATCTAGGATTTTCACAGGTTTCACTCAAGGCTCTCACAGCAGCTCTGAACTTCCCAGGAGTAGGAATGGATCTCCCTTGCCTTACATATCTTTAGTTTAATGCACCTCACAAACTTAGGTAGCTTACAAACTATAGGCAAATCTCAGTCCAGTAGATACTTCAGGCATTGATCAGTAACTGATTGATAGGAACTGCTGCATCTTCTAGGAAACATGGTAGATACACAGACCATTCCTGGAAGCACCAGGCACTAGAGAAGTTAGTTATGTTCTCTGCCTTCTGACATCAGAAGTACTGGAAATTCCCAAGAGCCTTCAGAGCCAAGCCCCTCGTGCAGATCTTTCCTGAAGCAAAGATGCTGGGGATGGAAGGCTGATCCATCAGCAGGGACTGACGAGAGCAGCCCTGCTGAGCGGCAGCGTTACTGGAACAGTGACCTGGTGTGATCGCACTGCATCTGCCAGTTGAAATCATCAGCACTTGCACTTGGCTCTCGCTGCTGGCTGCCTGATCAGGCAGAGCAGCTCAGCATCCAGAAATTTTAGAGGTTTTATATCAACTGCCAACATCTCACTTGGCTTATACAGCAAGACCTTTTTGGTCTCCTCTTTCATCCCAGGATATTTCTTTCATTAAACTAGATGTAACGTTTCCAGGAAATGTGGTGTCCTAAAATGCCAAAGCCAGCTGGCAGCTTTGACTGCTCAAACATGGGTTCTACTTAGGTAGATAATACAATAACTTGTACAAATCACGAAAACAGTTATAAAACTCTCAAGTTTCCATGGCATCAATGTATTGACATAGTACAAATGTTTTTAAACATAGTACAGCTGTTTTTAAAGGCTGGCTCTTCAGAACCTCTGCAGTTTTTAGAGGGAAGTATATTCACTGGCAAATGCTGAGCTCAATAGAACTGGGCTAGAAAGGGCACTCAGAAAAACTACTTCTAGGCAATATATCTCAGGTTACCAAATTTCTAAAATACAGTAACAACCGGGACATGAAGGGTCTACAAAGTAATTTCCTTACTTAAATACAAGTTAAGCTCATTTTGCATGTAAAATGCTTTAAAAACCACATAGACCAAAGGTTTTCAGTAAATCCAGTGGAACAACTTCAGCTCTTGAGAACTGGACCTTGGTCCCTTACTGTAGTATACCTTATCCTCTTACCACTGTCTGCTGATAATAAACTCTTCACATCTTGCAGCATACAGGTGAGAAAGGCCTAGTATGAATTTCCAGGTGTTTTGGTTTGTCAGCTTAGGGCAGGGTCAGATGTCCTGCTCTCAGTACAGCTTAACATGTCCTTGCTTCTGTGGGCAGAATTGAGCAGACTGTTTTCCCAGGGAATAACTATAATATAGTTAAAAAAAAAATACCAAGCATCTAAAATACTTAAAACTCACACAGGCTATGACCTTAACACCTATAATCAACCTTTTCTCCCATAAATCACAATTCAAGTTTTGTGTCTTTAGAATGAATTTATTCTATACCTCAGCACAGAGTGGCTGTCAGCTTTGGTGGCAGAACCGACTAGACAATGACTTTACCAGCAAACAGCAGGTTTGTCCAACCAGCAAAAGTGACAAAAACCTCAACGTGACTCCACACTTTAGTTTCGTAAGTTGAAAAAAAAAAAAAGGAAAAGAAAATAACCCAACTTATTGTGTGCATTCAAATAGCACTTACAACCTTCTATTGTGTGTTAATTCTGCTGCAGTTAAAATCGACAAAACTCAATCAGTTTACAAAGAGCTCTTGGTTACTAATTACCATGCTATGGTTATATTCTTGCAAGAGACTCACATCAGCAGAGTTCAGTTAGAGATAGTGCTGAGCACACCAGCTGAGCACACTCCATAGCAACCTCGGGGCATAACCCTGAAAGGAAGCAGTTTGCATTAATGAGGTACAGAAGACTGCTTTAACTACTCACACCTGCATTACAGTGACTAAACACAAACATATCTTCCGTGAGGACTGGGGAATAAGAAAACTTCCCTAGGTCAGGCAGTCTCTCAGGCTCCTCGACCACAGGAGAAAACCAGAAGATTTCTTAGTTCTGGGTGCTTGGCTGTTCAATAGCTAACTCACATGATCCAAGCTTCTGCCTTCAAGCATACAACCGACCACAGATTCCTTGTGGGAAAAAAGTTTTTCAGTGAAAGCATATGCTTGGAAAACAAAAGGAATCTGTCTAAGTTCATTGAGCAAGAGTTTACAATATACTCAGCTCAGAAGAACCTGTTTTGTAATAGAAAAATACATAATGGCTTTACTGGATCAACACTTCATCAGTCCTGGGCAAGAACTCCTGTCTTAACCTCTGCACCTGGCTCTGACAGAAGGCAAGGTAAGGCCCTCACCTCTGCCTTGCAGGGATGGACACCACGATGCCTTTGCACTCTGCATAATGGGCTCTGTCAGATGGACAAGAGGGAGGGAGTGTGTGCTGGGGAGCTTCAGCTGGTTCTCTGCTCCTCCTGGCACCCAAAAAAAGCCTGTGCTTGCCTTCCCAGCTGTGGAATACCTGCCACCCCCCGGAGCTGGTGCGTCCCACGCTGGAGAAAACACTGAAGATCCTGCAGCTGGACTATGTTGACCTCTACATTATTGAGCTGCCAATGGCTTTCAAGGTAAAAAGAAAAATTGCTTGGAAAAAGTGCATGAAGCTGGAACCAAGGTCTCCATCTAGCATATTCCTTGCAGCTTCCAGCCTAAGCTGTCAATATCATTTTGAGCAGATAACATATATATTTTGATATATACTGCATACATGTATTTCTGTGCACTGCCCACCCAAAGAGAGGCTTATGCAAGGTGGTGTGAGAACAGACCAGGAGAGATGTTGCCTGGAATGTTTCTGCTGGAAGGACAGGTCCCTCAACTGTGGATGAGCACTTGCTACTCTGAAAAATGACCATAGCTGAGCAGTACATGTGTCTGAATCCCCTCTGAGCAAAGTGAAGAGAGTCACTGTAGGAAGGAGGCCACACAAGGCAGGAACAGGCCAGGGGCAAAGTTCACAGGAGGAGAGGGAAAGGTAAAAAGACACCAAGTTTGGTTTTCTTACTCTGTCCCAAATTAAAGCTGCTGGGCAAATTGTGGTCATGATCTTGATCTCCGTAACTGCAGCGCTCAGCTTCACCAGATCCCAACTGGGGACAAACATGGCTTGGCCATCTCTCATTCTTCAGTATTCCCTCATACTGCTTGCTCTGAGCAGCTCGTAGGCAAAACCTTTGAATGCAAGGAGCTCACATTACAGCTGCATGCCTCCCTCTTGCAAGTCCACAAACTTTCTGCTTTCACAGCTGTTTGTACCTTGCTTTACATTTTTCTTCTACAAGTACATGATATAAAGGCCAATGAAATGAAGAGAATTATATTCAAAACATTTAAGTGGTTTTTAACTAATTAAATCTTCTAAGAGAGAATAGGGTCAGGCAATTAGTTGGTTAATTGTTTCTGAACAAGGTTTGAGCTCTAAACTGGCCTCTTTTTGCAAGAAAGGTAGAACTCTGATTATTAAAATCATATTTTACTGCAGACTCCAAATTACCAGAACTATCAGATAAGAAGCAATTTACCAATGAGGCTATCACATTACACTTGCAGCCCTTTTTTCCCCCCTGAGGAGGCCATATCCTATTAAGACCTGTATAGGAGTAACCAGACTCTGATATTAAAATTTTATTTATATAGTCACACGTATTGAATCCTTTTGGGTACATTTCTGAAAATTTCCCACCACTAGCAATTTCCTGTTTCCCTTTTCTTGTGTTTGTATTCTTTAGTAGTTCATTCTCCCACATAGTGAAGGTCATTGTCTCACAATATAAAGATATAGACAGCTGGCTTTAAAGTAATGTACATCTGACTCCCTGAGGCTTGTATCAACAATCCTGAGTAGTTAAAGGAGTAGCAGACCTCGAGATTCATTCATGTTTCTCATGAGAAGAGAGAAAAAAATAAGTCACTTTCTTCCTGAAAAATATACATTTTTCTATGTCAAATACAAAATGAAAAAAACCCATCCTTTTGCAGTGGTGACAGGTTTCCTTTCTTTGCTCTCTCTCTCACAAATACACCCATCCTGCCTGTGATGCTTGCCTTTGATGAGAAGAATGCAGGTGTAACTCTACTCCCCCCTAGTCTGCAAGCATTGGTGCTCTCCTCCCCAAAAGTCTAGCAAAAGCAGTCTCTGGTTGGAAGCAGTGATGTACTTAAGGCAGAACTTACAGTACCACCCTGAAAACAGTAGGAAACATGCTCCTGCAGAGCCCAGCCAGCAATGTGTCACAGGGCTTTCAGGCAGAGCAAGAGGACTATGGTTTCAGAGAGCACCACTCGGCAAAGCCCCACTGCTTTTCAACAGCTCAAGAATGGCCACCATGTGGGGTGAAATTATTCACTGACCTACCAACATTAGCCTATATCTCCCTGTATTTTTTTCCCCTCATAGATCCCCCATTCAGGACTTTTTTCTTTCCTGCCTGTAGCCCCCCAGCAGTGTTGTTCAGCTCCTCCACCCTAGCAAGGCAGTAACCAGCAGAAACAGGTCTCCTCCAGGCCACCACATGCCCTCCCTGTGTCTGGGGAGCTCATACCCCACAGGTATTTTAGGGGTAAAAAACCAGCAGGTTTTTAGGGGACTCTTCTCAGATGATTGGTTCATCAGTAAGCACCAACTTGTGCACTAAATGATCTGCAAATCTGTCCCAAACTAATGATTCTGTCATCTGACAGGAAAGCAGATATTTTAGCATTACACTGAACAAGTCTCACCTAAGTATCTTGTAATTTTAAAAGAATAACTCAAAACAGGCCATTGGCATCACTATTTGACTTCCTGTTGCCCTTCTGTTTATAGGACAGGCATTCACAGGTTGTTAAAATTGCTTTCTTGAGAAAGCCTGCTTGTCAAAGACCATTTTATGAAAGCAAGGGGATGTGCAGACTTGTCTTCCCACATGTGTGTTGGTGAGAAAATTATTATAATGGGAGCAGGACTCTTCCTTCCAGTGGCTAACAGCTGCTGGGTTTTAAACTAGCAACTAAGCTGTCTGGTATCTTTTGGAGTGCCTCCAGACTTTGGACACGACATGATAAGACGTGATCCCACATAATGGCAGTGACTGTACGGTGTTGCCACACTAATTTCAGTGCTCATGCAGCAGCATGAAGCATGCCTTTCATCCAGTGTAAAACACAAAGCTATCCCCTAGAGAACTGCAAGAGAAGACATCAGCATTTCTAGGATGACTGGTACAGTGTAGTTCATGAGAACCCAGAGCTAAAATACGTGACCAACTTCTGAAAGACCTTTCCAAAGACACTCTAACCACCATCCTGTCACCATTAAAACACTGCTTTCTCTCAGCACTTCACCCATCTGCAGGCAGTTCTTCCATTCAGAAATTCCCTTTCATAAAAAGATAGCTTGGTAGAGAAAGTTTTGCCTGGAAACTATTGAGCAGAGACAACTGCACTTCAACACCTTGAAGAGTTCTCTGCAGGTAGGAGGAGGAATTGGCCACTGTAGAAATCCACAGTAGTTCACACTACATCTCAGTCAAGAGAAGTTAATCTTCAAGCACCATTCATTCTGACTTGGTAAATTTTTAAAACACAAATGATAGAGGAAAATAGGAGGATGGTAAATTAGCTGATATAATTGCTACCTATTGACTACTATTAAAAAGAAGTTGAATAGAATTGAGGGAATTAGAATTGGGACAGAGCAAAAAGGTCCTGAATTCAGACTCATTTACTAAAATTAAACCGGTCCAACTGTTTAATATGTTGAACTTGCAGTCCTCGGAAAGTGTGCTGGGGTATCATGGGATGAATGGTCTGTTCCAAAATACCACGGAGTGGTTTTGCAAATAAAGCTTTTCCACCTCATGTTATGATGGCAAACACTGCCTTCTAATAGAATAAAGTACCAAACAACCACCTACCTCCTTCTAGTCAAGATATTCTCCTTTTCCAGTAAGACAGAGCAACAAAAGCAACAAGTTGTCTTTGTGGAATTCTCTGAGGAAAATCAGCACATTTGGAGGAGAGAGGCTTATGCCTGTAACTGAGACTTTGGCCCTCTGAAATCTGAGGCTGTGTTTTCCTTAGGCTCACTTTTCCCATTAAATGCCTTGGATTTGAACTCAACTGAATTGGGAGGTGATAGTTACTGATCATATTAGTCACAGCTGCATGTTCCCAAGGAGTTACCACGTCAACATCTTGTACCCAGGCCTTTGAAATGTAGCGGTTTGAAGTCAGATCAAATGTCAAACATCACTGAAGGGTTTTTGTTCAAAAAAAAGAAAAACCAAACCCCAGCAAAACACAAAAGTGAAATTGTGATCAGACACAAGGGAGGGAGGTGTTAATGCATTGCCTGCAACAGCAGTGAAATAACCAGCAAATAAGAGAAAGCTGTGCTTGTGAGGTATCAGCTCATAAATCATCTCAGAAGCCTGCAGAGTATAGAGATTGGAAGAAAGAGTTTCTAGTGCCCAAAGAAAGGTGGACCATGCACTTAAGAGGTGAGCCAAGCCCCTTACTGCCAGTAGCTCCTGGACCCTCCAGCTGTTGGGGAGAGTACCAGCTCAGTCCAGTTCCCAAGTGCCTAGGACACAAAAAGGAGGCAAGGGAAGGGCCAAAACTAAGAGGAAAGAAGTAGAAGAGATTACAGGCTGGTACTCTAACCCAGCCCTTTGGAAGGAGATGAGTCTTTTGGATGCCATAACGTAGAGGTCAAAAGTTTACTGAGAAACAAGGCCATGGAGGAACTCCTGAGTGTACTCTCATGTGACAGTTCAGGAGTGTGTCCAAGGACGATCTAGCAGACGAGGATGTGGTAAGCCCAGCATGAATGACCTGCTGAACTTAGGGTGTTTCAGAAAACTACTCAAATTTTTTTGTTGTTTACTAGTAGAAACAGAGTCCGTGAAAAAAAATTTTGCTCTAAGGACTGAAAAATTTTTCTTTAAAGCACAGCAGTATGGTTTTACTTTTCAGCCTGGAGATGCACTCTATCCAAAAGATGAAAATGGAAAATTTATCTACCATGAGACAGACTTATGTGCCACTTGGGAGGTAAGCAAACACAACATCCATCCATATATACTTTAAACCCACAGATATTCATTCTCGTTTTTACTTGTGGTTTTTATAAACAAAACTGAAGCAAATTGCCAGGGCAAATTGATTGAATTCTACTAGCTCCATGGATAAATTTTACTTCTACCCTTAAGCATTCTTTAAGCATGTTTCTTTTTGCTGTCATTTAATTATTTTTATAACAAAGCACTGTTGAAACATCAGACATCCACATTCCCTCTTTAAGAGAGTGCACTCTGCATTCACTACTTGAAGCTTTTATCATTAGGTTTTTACCAATCCTTCCCCTTTATCAGGTCTTCACAGAAAGAGAAAGTTGGAGTCCTCAGAAGAGACTAGGTCTTCTTGGAAAAAAAAAATCTTTCTTTTCACTTTCAGGAAAAAACAGATTTTGCCCTAAAGCTCACCATAAAAAAAACACCCCAAACAATCAACCAAAAAAACCCCATTAAAAAAAAAAAGAACCAACACCTTCCCACTCAAACCGCCACCACCCCCAAAAACAAAGCCCAAGACCTTGCCATCACTTGCCATTAGAACAAGTTCACCCACTTCTAAATTTACTTATAAGATGGGAACACAAGATTTTTCTGCTAAGAAAACTTGGAGGGAAGTAGCATTTGCCTGTAAGATTGCACCCCAGATTCATTTGTGATGTGGTTTAGTCCTTTAGGCTGATGTCTCACTAAGCCTAATGTCACTTGACTTCAGGATCTTGGGTGAGGAAGAAAGTGAGACTAGGAATCTCCTCACATTTCTGCCTCTCAAAGCCAGGGACACCTCTTTAGTTCATGGCCAGGGCAGCTCAGCTCTCCCTCTGCACCAGGCCTGATGAAATGCATCCAGTTCACACCAAGAGAGATAAGAGGTGCTACTATGTGCTCCACTTCAGCTTGCACTGTCCAGATCTGGATAGTCATGTCCCAGTTTAGCTCTACTCGAGGTACAGCAGATAAAGATGAAGAATAGTGAAATTCTGAGTGAAATTTGGAAGGAGGACAGAGCCTAGAGGGGGCCTGAACTTTCCCTTGGCAGCTGAGCCATCCAGGCTGGGTCTCATCGGGAAGGGGGACTTCCACATTAGTTGTTTATGTTACATTTGAATTTGGCTGATGCAGTTCATTCCCCTCTTTTTACAGAAAGGTTGCTCAGATGTTAAAAGCAATAGCTCCCCCAACACTGCTATATTTTTATCTTTGAGCTGGCATTCAATGTAAAGGTTATTCTATAGCAGGCCACTCTCTTCAGCTAATAAGCCAAGAGAAAAATAGGTGGTGGGGAGTGGCTGCAGATAGCAGCATTAATCTAAATTAAAATGGCTCAACTCAATCCAGATAATTTCACTCTCTTAGTGTGGTGCTAGCTGGCAAAAATTAACCCAGATGACTATATTTGCTGACTTGTCACTGAGTGATAGAAGGCATATGAGGCCAGCTAGAGGTCATCAAACACAGTGCCTCTTACCTCCCTGCTTTCAGCTCCTGTAAGACAGAAAGAATAACAAAACCTGGAAGGGCATCCAGCTCCATGGTGGGGTCTGTTCTGCCTCAAACAGTCACTGAATTATTTGTGTGCAGAGTTTCAGGCAGCAAAGGGGAAGACCATAGGAAAGGAGCCCCTTTTCTCTTAACAACCCAGCAGATGAAGATAACAAAGACCAGGGAACATATTCATATCCAGTATTCAGAAGAGCTTCTCAGCTACTAGGATTTGTCTAAAGTGCAAAATATCTAGAATGCCTCTCTCCCATCCACCTCTTTTTTTTCTGCTTGATACTGTACTGAAGTTTTCCGTGCAGGTTATGTGATGTACCTTGCCAGATATTTAGGGGATTTCACTGGATAAACACTTCATATGAAAAACTGTCTTACAATCAAAAGGAGAGAATTGACTTATCAGGAAAGCAATCTGTTTGTTCACTTTGCCTTCTCCAGCTTTGAGGCACTGCTAAAGCAGCATAAAGTAAGCAGAACTCTTTAAAAGCGGTTGCCTGGCACTTAAGTATCTCTATCTTGGGTTAAATCTTTCTGCTCTCCAGACAAATTCTACCCTCACAGGAGGTAAAAAACATTAGGGTTTGGTCTGGAAAGCAGGTAGACACAGGAATAGAGCTTGGTTTGTCTGGACAACACCAGCCCTCATGCTAATAGAGCTGTTAGTTCTGCTGCAGCAAAGGATCTTAATAATGGTCTGTCTTCCACCTCTCTCTAAAATGCACGCTCCAAGAAATCAAGCCAACATGTGGGACTCCTCTTGTCTTTGCTTTCTTTGCAGGCTCTGGAGGCATGTAAAGATGCAGGCTTGGCAAAGTCTATTGGAGTATCCAATTTCAACCGCAGGCAACTGGAGATGATCATGAACAAGCCAGGACTTAAGTACAAACCTGTCAGCAACCAGGTATGACTGCAAGCCAAGGGCACTGCCTGCCACGGTGCCACTGCCCTATGGGGAATGCAAACACACAGCCTAAGCCACCATGTACAGAAAGGTGATGTGTATTTTGTCACAGATGCTGCCCTCCATACTTCCATTTCTAGCTTGAAAATATTACTCTTCCTATCTAGGCTAAAGATCAATATTTGAAGGCTCTGGAACAATCGCTTTCCTCAGTTTCTGCTCCAGGACTCCAGAACTGGTGCCTCTGTGCCAAAACTCCATAACAAGATTGAATGCTGAGTCAAAGCAGATCTTAGATTTCTGCCATGTACCTTAATTCAAGTCCAAAAATTCCCAAGAAAGCCATTCAGAGCTAACCAATCCTCAATGAAGCCATGACTACCTTAGCTGACACCAGCACAACCCTACAGATCCTGAGTCACTCCAGGCTTCTCAAGGGTAAAAGCCATTAGAAGCAACTCCTGAATTTCCTGTACTTGCTTTCTTGTACTTTTTCTATTAGACATTTGTAAGAGATAGAGAAAACATTCAATTAATGGAGACCCTGTTACGTGACTGGCCCGAGCGGAGCAATCCCGTGAGGATGACAGGCACATCCGAGTTAAATTACAGCAGCGGGGCTCTGAGAAGGTGACAAGTGGCAGCGACCCATCTGGGTGCCCAGTACCTTTGGCTCTGGCATTTGGCAGGTCTCTGCATTTCCTAGAAATCTCTGGAAGGCTCTTCTGACTTGTCTGGCACAAACAAATATCCACATTAGCAGTAATAGAGATGAGGCCAGGGACTAACCAGGACCAAATTCCCACTCCCAGCACATGGCTTGGAGGGCTGGAATGGCCATGAGGCAGAGCAAGGAGGTGGCAACAGCTTTCATTTCTGTATTTGGCCTGGAGGGAAAGGCTGCCTGTGAGAATAGGAAATTCCAGCACCCTTCCCTGGTATTAACCCAGCGGGTGCAAAATGCAATTGCTGTTTCTGGTGTGCCCCTAAGACCGCACTGAGCATTGCTGATGTTTGCTGGGGTCGAGGAAAACCAGGCAAAAGATTAAGCTCAGCTTAGGGCAGCTGGCCAGTGAGCATAGATGTGCCAGATAGCCTCAGACTTGCCAGATAGCAACCACTGCAAACAGTGGTTGCTCTGTCACCTTTTAGACATCCATTTCCCAGAGTCTGAGATCACAGCCAGAAAATCCATGCCTGTGAGGGAACAGTGTTTGCAATGTGGGAGGGCAGAACTCGCAACAAGGTCATAATCTCACCTTTTGAATACCCCCCCACCTTTCTAACTGGGACAGTTTATGCCAACACTTCCCTAAAAACAACATCAGATTAGTCATCCTGAACGCAAGAGGCAGAGAAATGGAGAGCTGGCCCACATGAGATGGATTGCCTTCTCAGTCTACTTGTCTAGTGAGCTTGCCTCACCTCCATAATCCCCATTTATTGCCACCTTTGAACTGCAGGCCAATAAAAGTTCCCTGCAGCCAAATTATAGTTGCAAATGTTAATCTGCTGTCCACCAAAAAAAAAACCCAACCAAATTAATAAAAAAAAAATCAATCACCCAGCAATGTACAATTAGAATACTAACCACAGATAATGTTTCCCTATTCCCTAATTTACATCTATTCTTTCCTGAAAGCATCACCTGGTCTGTAGCTATCACAAATATTGGGATATCTTCTGTGTCTGGTCCTGTTGATTAATTATACTTTCTATGTTACTCTTGCAGGTAGAATGCCATCCCTACTTCACCCAACCCAAACTCCTTGAATTTTGCAGACAACATGACATTGTTATTGTTGGGTACAGCCCATTGGGAACCTCAAGGGATGAATCATGGTAAGTCCCCATGTTACTTTCAAATAGAGGGACAATATCCAGGGAGACATAGTTCTCTGCTGCTGGGTCTCCATGCAAAATACCTCTGCCCCAATTTTTAAAGTGGTTTTGAACCTCAGTGTCTAAATATTACTGTTGTGAGTGTAAACTTTCAACACTCCTGTGCTGCATGCTGTCATCAAAGAATGCCAGGTGTGTGCATAGGAGGTTGCCTTAGGTCTCCTCTAACAGAAGGTGAGTGTTTGGAACGGGGAACGTGTGAGGCTTAGGTGAGGAAGGAGAAACTAAGTCAACGTTAGGACATCACATAAGAAGTTGCCTTTGACAACCCGCCAACCTAAGAGCCAAAGCTTTTCTCCTGTCTTTCACCCTACTTGTCACAAGGTGCAGTGTTCTGTCCACAAACAAGTAGATGTCCCTATGTTTTGACATTAAAGATGAGGAGGTTTTTGTTTTCTTTTTCTTCCCACTTTTTTTCCAGGGTAAATGTGTCCTCCCCTCCTTTACTGAAGGATCCTGTGCTGAATGCCATTGGCAAGAAGTACAACAAGACTGCGGCACAGATTGCTTTGCGTTTCAACGTCCAGCGAGGGGTGGTGGTGATCCCAAAAAGTTTCAATCCACAACGCATCAGAGAGAATTTCCAGGTAAGTTCATATCCCAGTAGTACATGGACAAATCCCACTTACATTGGCTTAGCACCTATAGAAGGTAATTTCCCCGTTTTTTATGTAGACATAAGTAAAACTTGACCAATGGCAAACTTTGCCACATTTGATGCTTTTTGTCCCCACCACTAAATGGTAACAAGGTATGACAATAATAGGGCAGTGCATAGAGGAAATGTTGGTGTCTTTTAACCCTCTGGAGCAGCTAAAGCTCCAGCTGGAGTTGTGTCCCAGAGCAGCAGCTGCTGCAGTGAGCAGCACAAGTGAGATGAGGTAACTCAGTAGGTCAGCAGCCCAAGGCTGCAGGAGCTCAGGAAGGACTGATTGTTCTGCCCCATCTTCAGGTATGGGACTGCTCAGCTAGGGAAGGGTTGCTGCACACAAGTGTGACAGAAAGGTTCACAACCACGCCACCAGAAAATGTATGGTTTGACGACCACCCAAAAAGAAGCTGATTTTGTTCCTGCATCCCTTGCAGCATTCAGTACTCACACTGCTCCCTACTTTCCCTGGAAATACATTGCTTTCAAAGCTGGTGGCTCAGTTCTGCCAGACTACCTTCCACTTCTTGCAAAAGAGGTGTAGGCAAATGTGACTGGGCTTATTCATGTCCTCGAGACTCCTGCAAATGCAAGTAAGCATGGGTTTGTGGGAGAGATACAGGGAGAAGGAGGGATTGTACTTCTGGAATCTGGAACATATGAAGGTTGATTATGACAAGAAATGCTAATGCATTCCTAATATCTCTTCCATTAGATCTTTGACTTCTCCCTCACTGAGAAAGAGATGAAAGAAATTGAAGCCCTGAACAAAAATGTTCGTTATGTGGAACTGCTAATGTAAGTACAGGAGAAATCCTAGATCCTCATAGAGCATTCCTGTTCTTTCAGAGAATTTAAAAAAAAAAAAAATCACTTCCTTTTAATGTCAACTTTCGCATGCATAAACAACCCTATTCTAAGGTAAAGCTTGAACATGAGAGACTTTTAATTCAGCCTGAATATGCTCCTGAATTTGCACCCATTGCAAAAATAAGTGTACAATATTTGCCTGCAGCTCAGGTTCTTAAAGCCCACCTAGTAGAAAGTGAGTGTATCTTGCTATTCTATCTTTACTCCATTTCCTTAAACTCCTTCTGCTATGTGGGAATGGTGGTATCAGACACTGATAAGGCATAGCATCATCCCTGTCTAGAAATGTGGATATTGGAGCTGAAATTCAAATAAAATTGAATTGTACCTTCTTGTAAGAAAAATAGAAGAACTGAAAGCTTGTTTGACTGCTAGACCACTTCCTAATTATCTCTTCTGAGACCTATCAAGACTTGATCTCTTGCTGCTTGTCACCTAAAGCTTACTGCCCAATATAGTTTTGCTTCACCTGAAAGCTCAGACCTAGCCAACAACCCCTCTCTTCCAGAGGATGAGGCTGTTTGTTTACCCTTTAGCTCAAAAGCATCTACAGCTTATGGCCAAACTTTGCTTTCCCCTTTTCAGGGCACTCAATAAGTAGCCAAATGCTAGAGATTAATTTCCATGCATTTGTCTTTTTACCTTAGATTATCTGTGGCCTGCTAAATTGTAGCATGAAATGAAAAGCACTGATAACAGCATCAATAGCACTCTAAAATCTTGACCATTGCTCAAAAGATACAAGGAAATGTTGCAAAGAAACAAACAAACCACTTACTGTGCTGCATAAATATGATCAAAAATATGCACTAAGTTAAAAGCATCATAATGGAGTTCATTTTTCACATTTAAGCTTAGCCAGGTGCTCTGAAGCTTTAGCTTCTTAAAACTTAAAATAGCCTTCCATCAATTAGCAGTACTTAGTTCCAGAAGGCTTCTTGCAAATGGCCTAGGAGATTGTGTTTTGGTATCTGACACAGTCTGGCTTTATTTAGCAAAATTGAGTTATAGCATCATTTAAATTTTGAAGATTATATACACAAAATGTAACCTTGGTGCAAATGCAAGAGCCTTTCCCAGACACAAAGTTAAAGGCTGCAAATGCCCACAGGGGAAGAACTTTCTAAGGCACCAATCTAAAAAACTAATAAGTTAAATGCTTTGCTTTATTTGACTGAATTTGGTCACAGGAGAGCACCAAGGATAAGGAAAACGAGGGGCATTGGCAGCTCTAGTTTTCACAAGAGCTCCATGTTTGGGGAAAAATGTTCAAGTACAATCTGATCTCAGCTACGAAAAAAGCCTTATTGGAAAAGTGATGTTGCCATGTAAGGAGCAAATATATAGATTCATATATATAGATATATATGCCTACTCTGCGTTACCACACTCAAGTGCCTGGAATTGACACTGCATCAGACAAATTACCAGCCTGAACACATTCCTTATTTCATCCAGCAATCTGTATCTGAAAAAGTCAAACCACAATACAGAGAGACTTTTGGTTAGTCAACTTCATGCAAAACCTTTGACTGCTGTGATGCACATGCCAGCAGGAATGGAAAAATCCAGCTTTTCTCTGGTTCTTCCCCTTATCAGCTACCATAAGGGTACTGTGTGCAAACCTGTTGTTCCAATGGTATGAGTAAGCCCATGCAAACAGGATTACGCCATCAATGGAATGAATTAGCAAGTTAAGCATCTGAGAAGAAAATTGAGATTTTATAAAAACATGAGTACTTCAGGAAATCTTAACCTGAAATTATTTCTTCTCCTCTTGGAGAAATCTGGAAGCATTGCGCAGGGCAAGTTTTACATTAATGTATCTGCTTGATTTATCTTATGCTCCCATTCTCTGCTATGGATATTTTTCCTTACCAGTTATGCTAAGCTACACTGACTCCTCCAAGTGAATCATTTTCACTCAAAGGACTCAGACTTTTGAATACATGAGATCTGATTAGCAAGCATGCTCAATAGATGAAAAGTAGAGATAATGACACTGGCAACTCAGACATCATCAAATTATACTGAAGTCAAACAAGCCAAAGTGTTGTGGCTTGTTTTGTTTTTTGGGATTTTTTTCAACCAACTCAATCTGTTAATGTGTAAACACTTGATCTTGGCTGAATATTGGAATGAAATGTTTTGACACAACCAATTCAAAATGTTTGATGCCTTCCAGTTAGTTACCTTCAATATTGTGAAATATGTCCTTCCCAGACTGGAACGATTCACAGCTGGATAAACGCCAGTATTTGTTGTGCTGTGCTGTAAGGCAAGGCAGCCAACTGCCATGGTGCACCTGAGAATGCTCTTCAGAAATTTTTCATTTAGCTAATGGAAAGTGTTTGTCAAGCCAGGGCTTGTGATTTAGCATCAGCTTCTCAAACAAACAAGAAAACCCACAACAGAAAACAGCTACTTCTCTCTCAAGTCTGCCAATAATGGGCAAACACCATGTTATTTTTTCACCTGAAGTTGACCCTGGGAATTTTCTTCTTGCCTTTTATAATGACCCCAGATTGTGCATCTTCCCTGAGCATGCAGTTCCTAAAACAAAGCCTGAAATGTCTCTTTGTTAGGATGCACCCATGACCATCCCTTTCTCCCCTGAACTGGGTCATCCCAAAGGTTATTTGTAAATTCTCTGCCACTGAGGATGCTGGCAGAGTATCTACATGTAGGCTGAGTCAGAGGACAGCCAGACCTAGTTTAGGTATGGCAGCTGCTTGGGGAAAGCACCACTCTAGACTTAGACCTGTTCATGCCAGCTCCAAGGGCATAAGATAAAGTAGAACAGTTTGGTGTCTCTACCTCTTCTTTACACATAGCCCTTATTTCTAGGCGTCTTTCTAGACATTTGAACAAAGTATTCCCCTTCCACAGTACAGCACACATGGTGAAGCCATCCCCCTTTCCTAAAGCAGTTCTACTCACCTGAGTTAAATAGTGAGAATAGTTGACATCCAGAGTCCTGTTGATTTTCCCCATCTCTCCTTAAGATATGCAGTCTGTAGGCCTGAAAAATGGTCCTTCACTGTCCTCTCCTTAAGTACACAGGCTTGCTTCCAAATCTGCAGGGGCAGTTATTCAGAGCAGAATGGCTTCTGAATAAGTAGAAGAGCCCTCCATGAAGGCCACATATATATTGCAAGGAAGAGGTTTGCTGGGCACAGGTTGACTGCAGTGAATTGATATCTTGCTTCACCCAAGGAGTTCACTTGTCCAATCTGACCTTTCCACAGGTGGCGTGACCATCCAGAGTACCCCTTCAATGATGAATACTGAAAAGAGGTGGGTCTGGACAGCCAGCCAATGCTGTTAGGCTTTGCTGAGAGACACTCAACATTTGGTGCTTTGTCTTCATATAAGGCTGTTCAAATCAGCATTAAAAACATGACATTTATTTCTCTTTGTCTCGTCAGTCTCTTCTTGTTATTGATGACCAAATCTATTTAATTCATTGAATTTCTGGTTTTGGCTTAGCAGGCTTTAATGCTGAACACTGAAGGTTCAAGATTAACTGCTGATAAAACTGAAGATTTCTCCTAAAAACAAGCTCACTAGTTCAAGCCAAATCAGTTTCACTTAATGGAATATTCTTCACATAATCTGAAATAAAACCTTCCACTTCAGTAGGTGTGAGGCAGAATCAGAATCACAGAACAGGCAAAGTTCAAAGAGGCCACAGAGGAGTCACGTGGTCCAAACCAGCACCATTTTCTTTTGCAGCTCAAGTAAGAGAAAGTCAAGAGTGGTGAATTAACTGAGTCAGATATATATGCACATATTTTTGCTGATATGGACTAGATATGTGCACTGCTTCATGCAGTTTAACTCTGACAAGAGTGCTCTGCAGCTGCACACATCAGCTTTATTCCATAGGTACATCCCAGCTGGCTCCACATGGAACTAGTTCAAGCCCTAAAGCATTACAAGCATGTTCATATTCCCACACGCACACCCCCCTCAGCTGAGGACCTCAGTAAAACACAAGACAGTGTATGACACTTGCATTACACTGTACTTGTTATTCAAGGCTGGCATTAACTAGCAACCTGCAGCTACAACTAGGGAGGTCCTCATCTCATGAGATTAAAAATGCCTTAAACTACTTTCATGCTCCACTAACTGATATTAACCCAAGAAAATTTGTATTCACTTAAAAATTCTTATAAACATGAAGGCAGAAGCATGTACACCAGGGTAAGGAAGACCAACTCCTTCAGCATGAACTTCTTTTTCAGACCACTTGTTTGCAGCCTATAGGTGCATCTGCCCATATCCACATCTGCAGAAGGCTACTTTGTCTCCCTCCTGAGCCCAAGAACCCCAGTTTCCTGCCACTGAAGGAGTACACTGGAGAGGTATCAGAGAAGAAACTAAACCATACACTCAGACAGAGAGTACTTGATGTACTAGAATGTATGTACATTGGAAAATGTGTCACACATAAGCTTCAGTCTATAGCATCTGCTTTTATTTATTGCCATTGCTATTTATTATCCCTGGAGTGACTGGAACAGGAAAATGCCAGAGCATACAGTTCACGGAAACTTCTATATGGCCATGGTGTGCTCCTCAGAGCTGAGACAAAGAGGAACAGGCATGACCACTTCACAGGAGCAGCAGGGAAGGCTCCCAACAGGGTCAAGTGCAAATGCATCCCTGGATGAACTCAGTGGGCACCACTAGAGAAGTCAGGCCCCTTCAGCAGGGGTGGCCTTCACGTAGCAGTTATAAATCCATTCATAAATCTGTGCCAACAAAGGAGAATTCTGCTTCCTGGAGGTTACCCAAGGGCAATTCCCATTTTATTCTACTACCCACTTTGACCAGAGGGGGATATAAAAAACAAAAGTGGGGCAGATGTGTCTTCTTTCTCCTCAGATATACTAGAAACCTCCTGGTGTAGATCTAAGAACAATCCCAAGGTCAGGTGGAACTCTGTGCCCAGGGGTGTTCAGAACCACTGTCACAAGTCCTGCTTTGCCCCTTTGCAAACAGCTGAGGTTCTGGTCAAAAAACTGAATAAAATCCAAGTCTAAATTCAAGTGCCAGAGAGGAGGAGTTACCACCATACCCAACATGTTATTCCAGTTGCTTCATAAATACAAGCTCTAAATAGAGCTCACAAGGCTCATCTGCTTAACAGTAGCACTGTACAAATTTTTGCACTGTAACTTGACCAGGTGCCATTCTCCAGTCACAGCCAACGTTCAGGCCAGGTTTGGCAAAGCTCTTGTTGTCTACAACTGCAAATGTCAACTAGTGCTTAGCTTAAATGCTCACACCAGCCCTTTTTGCAGCTCACTGTTCTTTCCAGACATCCTCTTCCCTGAGGTCAGGAAGCACTGGAGATTCTAATAAAGCAGGTGACCTTGTACATGTGAATAAGGAAGACAACACGCTGAAACCTCTCTAACAGGGAATACCATATAATCAGTTCTTTGACCTATACAGATTAAATAACACAGGACACATTGTGAGAGTTCCTCCTGCCCAAGTCATGCCATCAAATTCCTCCCCCCTCTAATTTTAATAGAATCCTCCTCCTCCTCCTTTGCATTGCCTCATTTGTATCTGATGAAAAAAGATTCAGCCTCTTCCCAGGGGCAAATGCTCCCATACTAGTTTCCATCAGTTATGAAACTGCTACTGACATATAGCCTACTTTCCCCCTCCACTCTGCTCAGTTTCAGACCATTGCTCCCCATTGCTCTCCAACTTGCCCTACAAAGAAAAGGTTTAGATGGGATATTTAAACAGGCCTATGGGTAGGAGCTTGGGAAACCCATTCTAACAGCAGCTGCACACAGAGAGAGAAAAGCCCAAACAACAGTCCCAGGTATGATTTGCTTCCATCTAGCACATTTCAGAGTCGTACTGGCCTCACTGCCTGGTGTGAAACACATCTCATGGAATGGTCACATACAGCTCTGCTCCAATTGGTAGGGTCAGGGGTGGACAGAGGGGGCTCCAGCATCTCCTGCTCTGACAGGACTCACACATGACAAGAACAGACCCAATCATGTACTGGAAAATTTACTCACATTTATGGTAAATAACCTGAATTGTTTGTGACTCTTTGTATAGCTGCAAAATGAAGTGAAATCCAGACTTTTGCAAATCCAATATTTGCTTCAGCTATGCACAAGTTACTTTACAGCAAAGAGAACAAACGATGCAGCACTTTAGATTCTTTTAGCAGACTAAGAGCTGGTCTGGTCAGCAGAAACCCAGGTGATTTGCTAACACCCCCCGCAGCATAGCAGTTGCCACAGTGTTGATTAGAGCTTGGGCTTACCTGGCATTCCCTGCTGTTACACAAGCTCAGGGCAGAGCACAGGGCTTTGGATGCAGCAGCTGTGGGCTGTGCACGCTCATGTTCAGCTGGCGAAGCAACAGGAAAGCACTGGCACAGGTATCGCGCAACGTGCCGACACCACCGCACCCTGCACTGCACGGGGAGATGAATTTGTTCCCCCACAGGGAAGCAGAGCTTCCTCTCCCCCAAGACTCAGCATCTGGAATAGGAATCTGTTTCAGGAAGCATATGCATCCAGTTTTCCCTAATGCTGTGCAAGAGAAATAGGGAAAATAGTTAGAGGCAAAGTGAGATGGACGCTGTGTACATTTTTACAGTCTTACATTAAGGAATGCCCTTTGGATTTATATTTATAAAAATATTTTTATACTTTCATACCACAGAGCTACCAAGAGACTTTACAAGAAAGTGTAAGTGGCCATATCAAGCCATCAGCCAGAATTAAGATGCAATTTTGGGTAGACAGTAATGGACATGGGGAAAGGAACAAAGTATCTCCTGTAGTTTTCACCCACTGCCTGCCACTAAGGCCTGGGTGCGAAAATGAGATCTCTCCTCCTGGTCAAAGTGTAATGATAACTGAGGGCAGACAGTCAGTTTTGCAAACAGTCAGAGAGGACAGGTGACAACAAAAGGCAATGGCCTTGGCTGCACGCAGCAGGGTCCTCACTTAATGATGCTTCTTCATTTCATTCTTTTCTGGAATCCAGCAAAGCCCAAAAGCTGCTCACCTCCAGACTGGCAGAATATTTAACCAGTACCACTTTCTTGGGAAGTGCAAAGGTATTCAACAGCAGAGAGGCTGGTACATTCCTTAACTAACATAGATCATCTCGCAACTAGAGTCAGAGTAGATTCTTCAATTCTGTGTGTGAATTCTTTAAGTGTGGAAGCAAAGCCAGTGTTACAGGGACTCTAAAAGGAAAAGAAATCACATGCCTGGGATGTGCAAGACATTTCTCAAATCTCCACAGCAAGCAGTGAGGACAAACTCAGATCCCTTGTGTAGAGCAAGTCAAATTTGAAGATTTAAGATGAGATGACAACTTTTCTACTGCAAGTAAAACCAGTGTCTCCTGCTATCTGCCAGACCAAAACACTTTGAAACAAACCAGTTTCATATTTGCAAGACAATTTCCTTATTTTTTGGGGGGAAGAGGAAGTGAGGGATCTGCTGTTCCAAAACATTTTTCCCAGCTCTCACACACAAGAAACTTCACATGTCTAGAGGTAAGCTCTGGGGTGGAGAAGAAAGTCCATAAGAGAGTGACATGTTAGAATGAGATTCAGCAGGCTTATTTCACTTGTGACCTAAACTGCAAACACATTTGCCTTTGGGGACAGAGTAATCAGCACGTAGTTGAGTACTAGAGCAGTTTTTACACTAATTGATTCTCAGCAGTGCCATATTTTAGCTCTTCCCAACATCCTACTACCCCGGAGCAAAAACCCCAGCTAATAATAAAGGGCTTTGAGAGTGCAAAAGCCAAAAAACCTTAATTTTCCAATGCCAGACAGACTCCTTGGGGAACCCTAACACAACATGCATGAGCAATACTCACAACAGGACAACACATTGCAAATAAAATGCAAAGCAGAACCAAATGGAAAAAGAGGACAGAAAGAAGGAGCTGGAAGGGAAGACAACACGTGTGTATAAACACTTACACATGGACACCAGGAGCACCACTGGAGGAAGCTGCTCAGTTTTTGCTCTGTAGACTGCAGAGCTACCTGGGTGGAGGTCTCAGACCAGTCCAAGGTCACTGAATGCAGCAAAGACAAAATTCTGCACCAGGACAAATGTACATTCAATTAAAAGGGAAATGAGAGCTCACAATGACCCAGAATATGTCTCAGAGAAACCTTGCACATAATAAAAGTCCGTGCTAGGGCAGGGAGCTGAGGACATTGGGTAAGATCCTGCTGACATTTCAGCACATAAAGATCAGGAGTGACTCTGCTGACACAAAGTACAGATGCACAAACCAGAGGCCCCATGCACTCACTGCAAGGAAACTCATCCCACGTTTTCTCTTCCCCCAATTAACCAGACCAGTGCTGTTGTCCCAAGCCAGAACAGACCCTTGGGAAAGCTAGCCAAGGGTATTTTGCCTTTGTGACCTCTTCAAAAAAATACTTTGCTCCTCATGCCACTGCCTCAGCTTCCACCTAGAGGGTGACACCCTGCCCTGTGTGTGAAATAGGGAGGTTTCCCAGGAAAGTGATCCCACCATCCCAGATGTTCAGCAGTGATGCATCCAGACAGTCCAGAACAGCCCAAACCAGCTGTTTGGCAGCATACTTTGCAGTCAAGCCCTGCTTTTCCACTGTGGTGGGACTGCAGTCCTGCTTTATTTTTTTTCTACAGGATTATGAGGAAATAATAATTTACATGTTATTAGCTATATTGATCTGTATTTGAGGCATTCCAAGAGGAATCTCCAACATTCAGAAAGGTTCTTCTCTGTGGATCAGAAATCCACACCTTCATTCAACATGCTATCTCTCTGGTCCCCTGTGAAGTACAGCCCTCCCAGAACAGAGTGGGAGAAAAAACAGAACAGAAAAGTTAAGCACTGATTTAGGATTTCCACTAGGTTTTCTATAGTCGTGGCATTTAGAGCACCCCAGGAGTCATGAATTTCCTTGGCAATCTACACCTCTCCAGGCCCAAGACCACCAAGTTACTTGGCTCACAGCCCTGTGCTTTCAGAATTGGTCTTTGAGTGTGCAAGAGTTTGAGGCCATAAAAGCAATTTCAGAGTGCATGGTAGGAGGAAGGGGGGCACTGTAGTTCCCTTTCCTCAGCACTCAGAACACTGAGAAGTGACACAGGAAGTCAGGTTCAAATCTTGATGGGGATGTTAACCTACATACCTCACCTTATCCAGTTACCAAGCCCTACAGTCTCATGGAAGGCATCTGGCTCCATCTACACCGAACCTTTCAACTCTGCATGAGCCACTCATCAGGGTAAAAGGGGGAAATAGCTGAGAAACATAATGTACTTTCTTGGGAAGGAGGGCACTTGCAGTCCAGACCTCACCCTGGTCACTGGTTGTGGGAAAACATAGAACAGGGATCAAACCTTTCCCCCTTTGTACTATGGCTCATCCCAGTGCTATGCAAGTTGCTCTCTTGGCTGTTTCTTCGGGACACACCACCAGTTATGTCATCAGAGAGGATCCTCTGAGTTGGAAAGGATGATATAAGTATCAATTCCATCACAATATGAGTAAATGTGAATTTCACTGCATTTCTGGCATTTATTACTACAGTGACAGCAAGCCCTGCAGCATCCCTCAAGCAAACACATGCCCTAGCAGGCTGCAGAGATACTACAGAAACACTGAATTAACACATTGATTTGCACCTCTTTCTCACCCAATAGTTCCAGCACTCCACAGACATCAGTGACTGACCTTCTGTGACTTCTTTTGCCTCCTCCAAATCTTATCCCTTGACCCTCTTTGCAGCTAAACACATCCATTCTTGCTCTCTCCCGTCTCAGAAGTTTCTTTTTGCCACACGTATGAACAACTAAATCAAACTTGACTGCTGAGTGAGGGTTCCCTTCACACTCTCACTCCCTGCAGAGATTACTTGGAAGCTTGCCTTCATTTTTCTGGATTCCTCCTGTTCATTGGGGAAAGAAGACTTGACATGGCCCACCTCCAGGGAAAGGTTACTCACCTAAGATATTTCCCAGCTCTGGGAAAACCCAGCATTTAGAAAAAGTATTAAATGTGAAGTACATCTTTCCAGTAGCATTTATAATGGAAGTGTGGACACACCGTGCTAACCATGAGAAATTACAAACCAAAACTAGTTAGTGCTCCAAAAGGAAGACCAGAAAACAGAGGTATTTGGTGATTTTCAGCCAAGAGTTTGAGTGTACTTATGATTGCAGGCTCCTACAGGTATGCACACACACAGGCTGGGAATCCTGCCTTCTACAGAGTCCTGCCACATGTTTCCACAAGCAGGTGCTGGGATGAGGCACATCAGGTTCCATAGGCATCCAGTACATCCCAAGAAGTACAATGCTTCACTGGCATTAAGGAATCACAGCTTGAGAGCAACCCAGCAGCTCAAACCCACAGACAACCGCAGGGAATATCACTGCAAGTTAAAAGAAATTTAAAAATTCAAACAAAATACTGAAGCCCTTTGCATTATCTTAGCACCAGGATGATATTAGGCACAGTTTAACCAGTTAGTCTGCAGCAGATTGTTTCAAACCCACTTTGCAGTATAGCTTGATGCTTTCTGTTTGCAGTAGGGTCTTTCACAAGCAGACCTGAAGCAAAAACAAGAAGCACTTTTCCCCCTACATTTATCCAGTCTATCTTCAATTCCTCAGAAGTCACTGCAGCTGTCTCACAGACCCACCCTCTGATAAGGCAGAGACAGGTTCCTGCCTCCCCAGCAGGAGCTCAGCAGCCCAAGCTACCAAAACAGATTTATTACCCTTGACACTCCTCCTTTTCCTTTCCACCTGCCCTGCAAGGAAAAATGTCATACCTGAGGGAAAGAAAAGGTGCAGTAAACCCAGCAGCCACCTCAGCAGCTTGAACTTCATCAAGAAAAGGAAATAGGCCACCCCAACCCTCCCACCTGAGAGACCCAGCAGCTGTGGTGAGCTTATGTGCTGCTAATTTCAAAAGTCACTGGTGTAGGTAACCTCAGATAGCCCAGATTCCTAAGATGAGGAAGAGGTAGAAAAAAAGAGAAAAGCCCCTGAGCAAATTTCTGTGCTCTATCTTTGGTGTAGGCCAGGGCTTGTGCTGGGAGGTAAACCACTGAAAGCAGGAAGATAACAGTCTGTATATGGCTTTTAACTTACTTTTCCTTTCCACCACATGTGAACTACTGTTTCTGGGTCATCAGCCTGCAGATCTGCCTTAGTCATCTGGCTAGGGCGTTCATAGAAGAACAAATAACTGAATCACAGTCTTTGCAGGAATTGCTGTGAAGTAACTCCCTCTCCCCTTGCCTTTCCCATATTTCCCAAGTCGAGAAAGCTGAAGTTCATAGCAGTGAGGGTGCCTGGGTCAGCGACTGGCTCACCAGGCAGCTTTGAGGAAAACAACTTGTGCACAGCTGTGCTGCCCCTGCCTTCGGGAGCAGCTCGTGCTCATGGGCAGTGGCACCCCCAACACCTGGGCAAGGGCCTGGATATGCCCACACAGAATCAGGAGACAGTGGGAGAATTCATCCTGTAAGGGCTGCACAGTACAGGAGCACCTCACACACATCCCCTGCCTCTGGGGCTGGGATGTCTGTATTTGCAGTTTCCTCAGACCTTGAAAATTAAAGCAGGCAGGCAAGAAAAAAACAAAAAGGGAAGCTTGAGATAAATGACATTTAACACTCCAAATTCCTCCTACATGTGGGTCCAGAGGGCTTAAATCCATGCTCTGCACTGGGGCATTCACATACAATTTTGTGAGTTATCCTGCCCAGTGTAGGAGAGCAGTAGGTGGAAGGAGATCTGTTACAATCTCGATTTGCAGGGTGAGGGCCTTAGATGTTGTAGGGCCAACCACTGCAGGGCTGACATTTGATCCCACAGGTTTTGTGACTCTAAGATTGCATCTGGGGCTGTGGTGGGCAGCAGGACCTCAGAGAGCCCCAAGGGCTGTCAGAAGAAAGTTCAGAGAGTTGTAAGGCTCAGCCTACTTTCAGAGTGAATTAAGTGTTCATGTTTTGGTTGTAGGAAGGCTCCTATTTCCAGTTTACCTTGCTTCTTGAGAAAAACATTAAAATTTTCCCTCTCAAAATCCACAGGCTAAGTATCTGGCCTTTCAGAAACTCAGTGAGAAGAACAAAAAGAAATTCCACCACTTTTTAACCAAATCACTTCTCCAGTCAGTAAGCAGAGCAGAGCATTAAGCAAGACTGCAGAACATCTCGGTTTCCACCCTTTTTTAACCTTAAAATATCTGCTCTCCTTGACATTTTGGGAGAAGGTGTCCTAGCACAAGGTTTCAGGAGCTTTGTTAAACCTGTGCTTTCACAGCTTTTTCAGTTTATACAGTTTAGACAAATGACAACAGCCTTTGCCAGAGAACTCTTGCAGCCTTCTGAGCAACTGAGTTCAGTGCTTCACTTTATCAGGAAAGTAAAACTTTGCTTGTCTTTAATGCCTACTGTTTATAGCAGGAAACCCAAAGAGCACTCCCAGGATCCTGCATGCATGGCTCTCACCTATTTGGAGCTACTATTACACATTAAAATGGAACTTTCCACCCATCTGGGAAACACTCCACTTTGTTGTAATTTCCAGAAGATTGCTTTCCTGCTGGGATCAGTCTCCCCACAAAGGTTTTGACAGAAGGAGCTACACAAAACAGATTTTGCAAAGCAACATACTTTTATTTTTTTTACTGGTTTCTTTTTCTATGCCATAAGTAATCACCATTAAAAAATGTATTTTGTTGGTTACTGAGTGTGATGTTCAATGTGAACTTTCTGTGAATAAATTTCTCTAAACAAGTTCGGAGACAAGTAATTCCTTAGGATTTGCCCACAGTAAATTGTTTTCTGGATTTCTAGTAATTCACAGAATAAAATTACTTGGCCTTTCATGTTTTAATAAAGTTTTCCTCGTCCAGACAATATGTAAAAGTTGTCACTATGTTGCTACAGCTTCACAGAATTTTCTCCTCCAGTGGAAAACAACTCCTCTGGAAATATTTTGCCTTTGGTAATAAATCATCATAAAGTTATGAAATTTTATTTATGTATGTGGCTGTGCTTAAATTTGTCACTGATTAACACATTATTTACCCACATTTCTCTTCTGTGAGTTTGTGTTGTCCTCTAATATAAGGAAACATTATACTAGCACAATGTAGAGAGCAGTGCATTTATCCAGTGCCTCGATACTTACTGCTATCTTCATTCAGAACAGTCACAGAATTTTAATTAATACTCACTAATTCTAGCAATTTTTTTAAAAAAAAGCATAACTGAAAGTCCATGAATCCTTATGTATAACAAACATGCCTAATAGCCTAAAGTAAGCAGTCATCTGTCTTCTCAAATGATCAAACAGAATTAAAGACAGCTAGCCATAACACATTGAGCCTTATTTACTTGCTCCTCTTCCTGTTCCCAGCAATAGGCACAAATGGATCTCAAACTTTACCACAGTGATTCATTTTGCTGGTGTCAGAAGAGCAAAATACTCTAATGTTCCTCTCAGGGCTGCAGCCAATGTCATTGCCCTGCCTGCACTGACATCCACCACCATGTGGATGTCTAAATCCTCTTGGAGTCACTTCTGTGTCATTGGCACTCATGAGCCCCCGTGCATTGACCTTGTGCCTACCAGCAAACTCCTGGATCAAGCATCACAGAGAGTTTCCACCTTCAGGAGAATTGCTAATCAGTGCAAGGTTCTGGAGACTCTGTGTGTGGATAGTGGGATAGGTTAGAGCATGGCTGGAACTGATATGCTCCCAGAAATGGAAAAGGTGGCACACAGGCTAATTTGGGATGGTTACAAAGATGGGGTGTGAAGGCATGATCCTGCTAAACTCCTTGAAAGCCATAGTTTCAGGAGATGCCCAGTGTGCTTATGACTTCTGAGGATTTCCTCTGCCTGTGGATATGATCTTAGACAGGTGATCTTCCAGCTGTTATTTTTTTCCTCCGATTAGAGGCTTAGAGTGCTAACAGGCAGGAAATGCTGTTTCCAAAGAAATAATGGAAAATTGCTTCAGAAATGAGTCTGAATTTTACCACTGTAGATAAGTCATGGCAGAAGAGGACAAAAGAGCTAACAAGTATTTTATGAATCATAGAAAAAAATACAGAGAAGAGTCTGGACAGGACCAGAGAAGGACATCCAACCCCAGGATGAAGCAGCCATGCAATTTAGACAGGTATTCATCAAGATTTTCCTGAATGGGATGCTCCCTCCCCAGCAATCCGTAGCAGGGCTGAATTGTCCTTATTGGTACAAAACATTTTACCTAAGGGTAAAACAAATCTTCTTTTACTGCCCATCACAGTCTCTGCCTCTTGCTCTGACCAACAGGGACACGACACTCCCAGTCAGGATGCACTCACTCTCTCCTCTTCCCATCAAATAACACACAAAGGTGCCAGGTCTTTCACCACAGATCTCCAGGTTTTCTTGGGGCCATTGGGAAGCTTTCTGAGCTGTTGGAGTGCAGATTTTTGAACTGTACATTTACAGCTTACTAGCACAGGGAGATAGGTCTCAAGGAGATGCCCATTCTCCTTCCAGCACTGAGGTTTGGAGCTGAGCAGCTTGAGTTAGGCATCATTTCCATTTCATGTCATCTGAGCACTTGAGAAAGCCATAATTCGAAAGCATACAAACTGCCATTATTTAGCAAAAATAATAAGAGAACAATTATGGAAAATCTATTTTTTTCTAAATAACCAGCAAGTACAGGGCTGAAATGGTGAAGGAGTCATACTGAAAGGTGGGTGATGAACACGAGAGGGGAAAATAATGTTTTGGATTAGCCAAAAAATTAATTATTTCCAGAAAAAGGAAAAAAAGTTCATAGGATGAGTTGTCAGCCTTCTCCAACTTAAAATGAAAGGACATTCCTGAAGGGAAAATTGTTTCAAAATAAAATAAAAATTGTTGTACTTAGGAAATCTAAACCATTGTAACTTTCCCCAGCTTGCTTTGTTTGCTTTAGCTTAAGGCAGTCTGGATTTGTAGAACATATGCTTCATCACCTACCTAGGCTGTCTGTTCTTTCTCTCCCCTTTTAGCTTGGTTCAGGCCATCTGCATATGGCTTCCAAGGATCTCCCTTCTTTTTCATATAGCTGGCACTCTGGATGTGGTTTGTGGAAGATGTCCTAGAGAGAAAGGTTCCAAAGACACAGGAGAAAATGGAGCTAAAACCTCTTCCCCAGCTCAGGACCTTCACAGTGCATCCTACATTTGCTGCCAACAGCACATGGACTCTGGGTAAACTTCATACAGACTGAAGGTAAAAAGTTGTGTTAGGTAATTTGCCTTATTCTTAACAAACCAACCATCATGTTATTAAAATTCAATGTCTGGGCAATATTCCCTACTTTCTGATCAAGTCCTGGAGTCCAGCAACAAGATCAACACTGAGTTACATGACACAGTAACTTTTACAGAAGCAAAGAGGCTTTGACTGTCCAGGCCACTAGGTCGGGTGGTTCCTCATTACTGCAAGATGGATGCATCTCCAAGTCTTGGATGCATTTAGCCTCAGAGCATTCATCTGGGTCAAAACAGCAACTCCACTTTATGATACGCCTTCCCACTAGTTTTTTTAATTGTTGTTACTTACCAGAGGCACACAGTTGTGGATGGGCAATGAGTTTTCAGTGCTGCCTTGTAGCTGGCATAGCAACAAAACACATACTCCTCTGTCCCTGGGGTGGCTGGAGGACACAACACACACTACTGCTGGGTTGCTTCATCCCTGGTATTCTAACATTGATTTTCACTGCAGCAAGCCTGGCTCTGTGCAAATATTGAAATTTTCCATGTTGGAGAGCTGCTTCCTTGTGGTTATTGTTGTTATTTAACAACACTAATATCCAAGGAACACTGTAACATCAATTCCATGAGGAAAACTACACTTTGTAGCAGAACATCAGGTCTGGCAGAGCAGTTTTCATGGCAAGACCATGTCTTTTGCTAATCCCAGGAAAACCTGCCCAGTGTGGTCAGTTTATAAGTCTTTTTCAAAATTGCACTTCACAAATGTGCTGTTGAAATGCCTTTAGAGTTCTTGGCAGCTGGGGTCCCCTATGGTTTCTCTGTGTCACTCAGGAATTTGAACAGCCAGTCCTCGAGACTGCAGCTGGTGCCATTGTCACTACCTTCATTTCTGGCCTTCCCTCACTAAGTTTTTCAAGAAATCTATTTTGTCCCCTTGATAGTTTCTTTAATCTTCCTATTTTTGTGCTTATGTAATCGAGTACAGGCAGGCTATCTCACAGCAACAGTCTGAACTGATTTAAAATTATTAGAGGACCTTGGCAGTAGATGTTAGAGGAGTATGAAGTGTTTATACTGTGTCTGTTTGCTTATAGTGCACATTTGCCAGAGCCATAATTCAATTTATGCATACAGATCAACTTTTTAATACTTTCCAGGAATAATTGTTATCATTTTATGTTTCAGTTTATGTATTCAAATAAAGCATGTAGCAATTGGATTGAAAAGGTCAAATCCTGTTTTGAAAAGTCTAATTTAAAGTTTATGGGGTTTAGCACTTTCAGAATAAAAGTAATTTAAAAAGCTGTGATGTAGCAAGCTCACAAACACATTTTTTCAAAGACATATATATTCCTCTGTATTCTCAGAGAATTTGCCCAATGGAGTGTGATTTCATTTAATGGTTTTCAAAATACATATATATAAGTATATACAAGGAAACATACTCCCTATGTTCCAAATTCTTTTTTGTGGTCTTACCTGGGACTATTTGAAATCTGTAATTGCTATTTCTAGACTTCCATTTGGCAGCACATTCTGGTGCACTTGCAAGAAACTGCTGGAGCTGTATGCTAAGATGCACACACTGGCAACCATGTGAGAGCAATACACTGCAGTTTCATACCATTCCTCCAGCTCCAGGAAGTGAAGTTCCTTGCTTCTCTGGATGTCCAAATACTAAATAAGCATCCTTGAATAAATCAATGCCAAAAAATCTGTAATAACTACTATCTTGATCGTCAAGGAGTACAGAATCAATAGACTCATTTTCCCTGGTAAAATTTGTCAACACTGCTATGAACCATAGAATTAGCTGTTTTCCCTAGATGCATTTGCTTATTTTAACTTTTCAATTGTGAAAATTGACTTTTCAGTTGGCCCTGAAAAGAATGTTCATTACACAGACCATCTCAGACCTGTCTGAGATGGCAGACACCTCCCAGCCCCTTGATATGCTGACAGAAAGGAGTCCTCTTCACACAGCAGCCATCCCCCAATTACTGCAGCAACAGCTACGATTAAAGATTTTGCTTTGGAGTGGGAAATAGCTTGTGGTTTTGTACAACAGACATTTTTTTTGTGGCACACAGTCAGGACCATATCCTCTTCTAGGAAGCCAGACAATTTTAGTCCTTGGCACTGGCAGGGCAGTGACAGCCCCTGGAGGAAGAGTGGCTGTGGCCACTCTGTGATGCCCCGCTGCTTCAGCACGCCTCTAAAAATGAATCCTCATATACTGGTTTTTCAGAGAACAGCAATGGGCTTGTTTCACAACAGCTTTTTCTGTATCTTACTTTTGTTTCTTTCTCTCATTCCCTTCACGGAAGAAAAGACACGAATCAAGCCTTTGTTCAAAGTGGCTTAACCCTCTCTGCCCCAGAGACACGGCCTGGACACTCCACCTGTCAGGGACAGGGCAGGCTTTGTCACCCCCTGGTCACAACCAGTATGGAATCCCACCAATACATGGCAACTCACACCTTTGCTGTTTAGCAGTCCCAAAGTCATATTTTACCAAAGCTCAATCTTAAAATTGAGGTGCCTGTGTCCTGCCTGTGGCTGAAAATGATGAAGCACAGTAACATCACTGGAGTTTTACTTAGTGTGCCCTACTGCTTAGAGCACAGTAACAATGCTGGCTGCTGCTGTCAGCAATAACACAGTCACACAGAGCAACATGAAAGAATGTCACTGCCTCAGTTATATCAACTTCAGCTTTTTCACCTGAAAAAGTTACTGAGCTACTTAATCACTGAGTTCTGTCCAAACTGGTGCTGCCCAGGTATTTTATCAAGAAGATAAGACCAAGCAAACACTGATATGCATCTAATTGCTTAATTGGTGACTTGAATGTTCTCAAACACCAACAGAAGAATAATGGAGCTTACAGGTGTCCTCATCCATCTGAGCACCTCCAACCAGTCTCAGCATGCCACTGTTACTGCATGCCAGTCTGCTTGGGTTTGTGGCAGTGTAGCACCATCTGAGACTATTACTGGTACAACTTTGAAAGGAAAGAACCCACTAAATCTAACAAACTCACACTTAAGAAAATGCACTGATGAACCACAGAAAGAAAGAAACAGGGACAGGATCTATGAACACGAACATCCGAAATTTTGCAGTAGAATGTTTCCAAGAGAGATTGCCTCAGAGATATATTAGACAACAGTTTTTCCATTAGATACAACACTGCTATTTTTAAAAGTGATTGAAACATTTCATAGAAAATGCATTTAATTTGGAACTATAAAAATAAACTTAAAATACACTTTGTAAAGTACTATACTTTTATTCTGTGGGTTTTTTGGAATTCCATTATTTTACTACAAATAGGATGGAACCCACAATAGAATCATTAAGGTTGGAAACAACCTCTGAGACCACTGGCTCCAATTGCTAAAGCAGCAGTGCTAAGTCCACCACTAAATCACGTCCCTAAGTGCCATATCTACACAACTATTAAAAGGCCTCCACTTCCACAGGCAGCCTGTTGCAGTGCTTGGAAACCCTTTCAGTGAAGAAATCTTTCCTAATATCCAATTTAAACCTCCCCTGGTACAACTTGTGGTCCTTTCCTCTTGTGCTATTGCTTGTTGCCTGGGAGAAGGGACTGACTCCCACCTTGATGAAGTGGGTGACACCAGCTAACTCCTAGGGTTCAAACACCTCACCCACATGTTCCTGCCGGCTTTGGCTGTGGCTGGAGAGCTCTTTGGCACACTGAGAAAACCCTGTAAAACTTCCTCTAGCAGTTCTTACCAGTTCTTACACTGCTGTCAGGGCTTAAATTTGTGTTATTAGTGTTAAACTAATAACACAAATGCTGTTAAATTAGTGTTATTTGCTATTCAAGAAGAAATTCTATGAGTCTGGAAGAAAACCTGAAATTAGGGATGACCGGAAAGCCTAACAGACAGCCTGTCAAAGGATTGCTGTGGGTTCCACTTTGGAGCTGAGCTGCAGTACCAAGACACCCTGTAGAAAATGAATGCACTCAAAATGCATAAAGTGAAGAGTGCAGCTGTTGACAGACAGACACAGAAACAAGTTGTTTAAAAATAAAACAGCACAAGAAAACATACTAGCAACTTCAGTGACTGAACAGAAGCAGATGCAAAATGTTACAAAGCGATAATTAGAGTGAACTGCCTGAATGCATACTGCTGTTGTGCAAGAGAGATCACTTTAGAAATGTACAGGAGGAAATATTTGCTTGTGAGGAAATATTTGCTTGTTCCAAGCCATAAGAATACAGAACACTGAGTTTTCTGTTCAGAGGGCGTGGGGATGTTTAATGGAGCTGAAGTCCTGCTTGTCAGAGGGCACCCTGTGTTCTGGCAAGCATCACCTTCTGATAAGAATTCCTTTCCTCCTGCATGGGAAGACAGAACTGGGGAAGAGTAACTAATTACTCAAACCAAGCAGATTGTGCTGAATTCTGCTAAATTTCAAGTTTGCACTGTTTGGTGGTGGCTATGACAGAAATGATGTTGATTTCTAAAGCCTGCTGGGCAAGAGCAGAAGGGAGCAGAATGTATATGAATTGTCTGCCTGTTCAGCCTGGACTCTGACTTTGAAAGGAAGCTGTTTATGTGGGAGAACTGAATCTCCAGATTCTCCAGATTTTTTTTTTTCTTTTTCTTTTTTTTTTGCATAAGAGCTCTCTGGCAGTTTGCCTCATTTCAGAGTGGGGATATTTTGCAATTATTGTAGTCTGTTTTGTCTTATCCTTCTTTTCCTACGAAACACACTAAAGCAGGACAATCCCTTGGTGTACTCTTTGCTGCTGCTTCCAGGATGCCAACCCTGGGGAGGTAGTGGGGGGCTTGTACAGAAAGAAGCACTGAGGAAGGTGTTTTCTATATGCCCTCCTTGGCCATTTCATTAATACAGCCCCCAGGCCTGAAGGGTTGGCTCCCTGCACCCAGCTCCACACCTCATTGCTGGGCACCCTTGTTTCCACCAGGACAGCCCTGCTTGCACCACAGAGTTTTCCCCAGAAAAATGTTGTTACTACCAGACTGCTATGGATAGGGATGGCAGCAAACAGAGTTCCTGCCCCACTGAGGAAGAGAGTAATGGGTTTGGCTCCAGATTTGATCAAGAAGATTAGATGATGTGGCTGCATTGTGGGAGCTGGTCCACAGTTACAAATGCAAATTTATTCCCTACCCATTCTCTGGGAAAGATGAAGGAGCACAAGGAGGGCCTGGGTTGAAAATATGCTTTTGATGATCCTGAGCTATAAGCAAAAACCTTCTGTTTCCCAAACCAGGCCAAGTATGTCACAGTCCCCTTACTCAGGTTAGGATATTCATCCACCCCTTCTAGGTTTTAAAGGAAATATGCTCTGACTTATGCCTGTATCTCAGGATTTATCCTAAGTTCTCATGTACTCTCAGGTTCATTCACAGAAATGTAAAATCTTAACAGTCTGTCAGTAACTGTATTTTTCACTAATAAAACTGCAAATCAAAATTGATCAGGCTTCATTTGGAGAAAAGTTTGTGTTAATATATACTAACATTCACATTATATGTGTACTTACCTAATACAAGTTTACTCAAAACTGTTCAGAAAGAAAAGTACCTATCATTGCATATGGAGTCTTAGAATTAATCTAATAAAATTAACATTTTTAATGGTCAGAAAATATAGAAAATAAAACTGTAGTGAGTGGAAGGGGGAGAGGACAAGACGTAAGAAAGTGCCCAATTCTAGAGATTAGAGAGGAGCTAAAATAAAAGGAAGAGCTCTCTGCTAAGATGCTAAAATCCAAAACATGCCTATGGAAGATAGACTAGGTGCACTACAGGCTAGGCTTTTTGAAACACAAAGATAACCTCTTGTTTTCTTTTAAAGGATATTGCAACTAGAAAGATCAGCAGGTACTAAAGTGTGTCTGGTATGGCCAACAGACATGAACCATTAAGTTTTCAAAACCCTTCAGAGACACCAAGGATCTGATGGACCATTGTCACAGTTGCTAAGCAGCTGAAACAACTGGCAAGTGAAGTGGCCAGAGCCGTCATTTCAATGGCACACAGAATTCAGATCAGTACTATCACTTTAGAAGGCCTTGTCCAAACCAAGAAACCCAAACCAAACATAGCCATTAGTTCAATAAATGCATAGTGAACTGGGAATCCTTGTTAAATCTTTCACTAGGGGGGCACTCACTAATTTGTTTGTCAGAAGCATTAGGAAATAATATCCAGATGACCTAAGCCATAGGACTTGTTCTCACTCAACTTTGCAAAATAAGAGCAATTAAAGAGGCAAAGAACATACATCCTCCTAAAAAGGGATTATTTTAAAATACTATTAAAAAAAAATACAAGACCTGATCAGCTAGAGAAAGAACGTTGTGTTCTTTCTGTGTTTTAAGCACACAATACCCCCCTACTATTATTAGGAGCAGAAAACCAGATGGTAATCCCCAGCCTCAATAAATGGGGGTCTCTCTGTCTGCTGTCTTCTGCTTGCCCAGCCCTTGTGCTGCCAACTCAAGGCTGGCTCAATGCAGGGGAAGAAAACCCAATTTATTGGTAGAAGAAATTGCTGCTATTTAAGGACAGATGTTTGTCTCTGTCATTTATTAAGGTCTGCATGTTGTTAAATGCTTGGTAAGAAGAATGGGGAAAAAATTAAAAATTGAATGATCAATTTCTTCAGCTAAAAGGGTTGTCCTGTCAGGGACAAGGGCTGAAGAATTTCACATGCTTATGTACTTAGTGTTCATAGTATGCTACAATAAAACTAAAGTAGTTCCAGAATTTATTCAAATAAAATTTTTTTAGAATTAACTCATAGTAATTTAGTAAATTGCAGTGTCTTTGCAGTATGTTCAAATTTGAAAAAAAACCCAACACTTATTTCAGTGTGTGTTGAAATATCCTTCCCTTTCCTTCTCATCATAACTCTGTTGCAGTAAAAAAAAGACAACATATTTGTAATTTGTACAAGAAATAAATAGGGTACAGAGAATATTCACACCAAGAACAGGGAGGCTTACTGGAACCAGTGGGATGAGAAAGAAAGTTTCCAGTATGTACCAAAGGAAACAAAGCATGATTAGATGGGGTTAACAACTCCCTTATTGATCCTTGTTATATTAAAAGTATTTGAGATTTATTTAGACCTTGCACTCCTTTCTGTGCAATGGTCAGTTGAATCTCAGCCTCTGGTCTATGGAATATTCAAGGATTTTTGGAAAGGAACCAACCTGAGCAACAGTAGAGACTGAGGGGTGTACTTGAAAGAATAATATTATGTTGGTGTATTTGATGGAGATGCATTTTCTAAATATTGACATTTAGATTGTCTTGCTTATCTTAGGTGCTTGTCTTTACACACCCTGTACCTTCTGAAAATAGGTGGTGTTTTGTGATCATATTACAGTATCTGATGGCAAAGCAAACTCACATAAAACAGCCACATAATTATGATGTAATTATGAATTTGCTTGGTGTACCTCAGAGTCCAGCTCACATTTAGGTATCTGCTGTCTCCAAGGTGCTTTGGAGGGGATCAGCTGTAAATAATAAATGTCAAGGAGCCACACAAATAAATGCTTCTGGCTGCTTCGTGAGAACTTTTTTTCTACTCAATTTCAGCTTTAAAAAACTAGAATCCTTATTTCCTGAAAATTAGGGAGGGTTGTTGGAAATCTAAAATTTGCTGCTGTAAATGTCAATTTTGCAGATCCAGCCTTTATATTCAAAGAACTTCCCACGCTGGTGGTATCAGTGATAGCCATCTCAACACCTACATTTTAATACCAGCAAATGAGTTGAGTAATTCACACAAGACAGAACATCTAATTGGTGCTGTTCATGCAGGTGGCATCCTGGCAAAGGCTTTGACCTTCAGCAATTCCACCTGAGTCAGCTTTCTGGATCAAACCCAACAATTGAGTCACCTTTCTAACCTGCTAGCAATTTTGAGAGAGCAAAACTTTGAGGGGATTTTGTGTTGTTCTTTCCTGTTTTAATGTAAAGTACAAAACTCAACCAAAGGAGCTTAATTTCACTCAGAACAGTTAACTCCATCCAAAAGAAAAATATTAATCAGAGCTGCAATTCTGATTTAAACAACAGAATATTTGATAATGAATAGTAATTAAATTAAAAAGGGATAATATAAACTACCTTAATCTTGCTGTGACTGACACTTCAGTGTAAAAGATGACTGGAGGACTCTTGATTGTGTGGCTTTGGGATTGAGGCATGTTTTACAAAAAGAATTAAGACAATTCAGAGAGAAAAGGGGATTCTGAAACCCACATAAAGGCCACTGGTTTTCTTTCTGTTTCTGCTTTGCTTTCTGGTTCCTTAAAGTACCTTTCTTTTCTTCTCTTCTTTTTTCCCCCAGAAATATGTCAGGGGAAATTTTAATTGTTCTAAGGTGTTTTTGAACTTACAACCCATACTTGGTGCCAGAAAAGGGACACCATGATATGAGACCCCAATATTAAACTGGAGCATTTTTTATGAACCTTACCTAAACCTGCCAAAAGCTCACCTAGACCTACAGGAACCAATAGGTATTTTTCACGGGGGAGTTATAAATCCCATGCAGTGAAAACAGTTACATTTATCACAGTAATTTCTTTGTGTATAGGGACACAGTGAGTTATTTGTGGGGTGGGTAAATAAAGAATCATTTTAGGGTACACCAGGCTTTCCTGGTAGTTAAACAACATCGTACCAACTTGTCAGACACCAAATCCTCTTTCAGTAAAGACACTGCAGCCAGCTGTGCCATCTATGCATGCCCAGCAGGTATTCATTCCCCTGTAATGGTCAAAGTCTGCCTCCTTCACTTCCTTCTCCACCACAAAGAACAGAAGTCACTTCTTACCTTTGTCACATCACACAATAATTGAATCAATATATAGCAGTAAATTTACAATGGTGCATTTGGGACTTGACCATGTGAAGGGACAGCGTGCTCCAATGGTGTGATACCCCTCATGCTTGCCAGACAGCAAGAAACATGCAAACAGCAAGATATTACATTCAATATCCTCCAGCACTTCATTAGCAAAGAAGTGTTTGAATATTCAAAGATGCAAAATGCTCTACATAATAGTATTTTGTGAAATTAAAGTACAGTCACCTCCCTCTTCACCTTCAGAAAAACATGAAATGAGGTGGCTGGAGTTTGAGTTACCAGGTTTAACAGCAGAGCAGGAAGGGAGGGAGTTGTTTGCATACATATGCTTTCACTAACAGTGTTTGCTCTGCTATGAGCCTGTCAAAGCAGGGTGATTTTGTTAAACTGGGAATCCAAAAAGTGACTTCCATAAAAATCTTAACAGAGACTCCCATGTATGTGTGTGCAGTCAGTGACAGGAAGCAGTTAACTAAAAACCCTTAGGGGTGTTCTGTGTTGCAGAGAAAATATTTGTACCCAGTAATGGCATGAGTCCATCTCAGACACCCATACATGCACCTCTAGCCCTCAGTCAGAAACTACTCAACCAGTGAAATGGGGTCCTCAGGCAGTCACTGCACAGAACTGAAATCTGGGCTATCCAAACAGACAGGAACACTTTGTGGGGAGGAACAGGAGGTTTGATAACTGTGCAACACAAAGCACCTACACCCCAGCAAAGCCCAACATCACCTAGGAGGACAGGTGGGCTAGAGGAGCAAGAACACATTTGGATTTGGCATGCTGATTATTGGAAAGTTAAAAGAACAATCTCATCAACAACTGGAAGAGCTGTCTAGTAATATCACCCCTTTCAATGCATCTTTACCTACTGATTTCAAAGAAGGCCTGTCCTTCCATCTGAATTGCAAGAGTCTCATCTATTATGTCCACGAAGCTCCTGATGAGCTTACAAGTTTGCATAAGAAAAACCTTCAGTTTCTGCTCAAATCCCCCAACTGCCCTCAAAAATATAAAACAGTGGAATTAAACCAAATGCAACAGTGCAGTTCAGGGGCTAATTGACTTTGGGGATTTCCTACAGAAAACATGAAAAGAGCTGAAAGTTCAGATGGCAGAAAAATCTCTCATCCATCCCAGTTGCAGCACACATCAGACGGGCCCTTCTCAGTCCCCCAGAGAAGTGCCAGGCAGCAGCAGGGTAATCCAAAACAGCCACCACCAGTGCCAGCCTGCAGGGTGGGAAGGAGGTGGCCGTGCCAGCAGCCAGCCCTCACAAAGCCCCTGTGTCTCACTGCTCACTGCTGCAAGAGCTGGCCCCACAGCCCTGGTGGGACACTGCTGTGTGCCATCATTCAGCTCACCATGGACTGCCTCACTGCTGGTGACATGGCATGGTGGGGATCTAACTTCAGCAGCTGCCATATCCCTGCTTTTCTTGACCTAAGCTCAGGGAAGCTCTGGTCTGGCACTGAGTGTCACCAGTGGAACAGGCAGACTTCACACAGAAAAACAGGGTGATAAGTCCTAAGAGCAATCAGGAAACAAAGCAAACTCCATCCCAACATTAGTTATGGGTTTCCCATGATGTTTCCTAGTATCAATTTCCTATATTCCCAGGGTTTCCCACCAGCAGAGGTGGCAGAACCCCTCACAGTGTTTCCCAGTGGCCTGTGACGATGGGGCCACCAACACTCAGGTGTTTCCAACATTTTGACTCCAAACTCAGCTCTGGGCAAGAGTGAGAGACCTCATTCCCAGCAGAGTGAACATGACTCAAAGCAGCTGTGGTGCCCTGCTGAAGTGCTCCTACACCCACAGGGGCCAGGGCTGCCCATAGGGGGGTGGCTGAGTGTACGGGCTGGCACCAGGGCAGAACTTTAGGGAGCCCTCAGGCAAGTACAGGAGAACTCCCTGTTACCTCAGCCCTAAATTACTTCCTCTTCCCTCACCATGAGCAAAAGCTGAACAACAGTTGCCTGCAATGGCATCCCCCTGCTCCCCAGCAGGTCCAGTTTAACATCCCAACACTGCCCACTACATGGGAGGGCCAGGCACACAGCAGGCTGCTGCACACCTGTGAGGCAAAACCAGGCAGAACTGCACTACAATATCCTGCTGTGAATCCAAGGAAGGCTTTGCACTCATCCTTCAAATTTTGAGAGGGAGGTTGTCTAAGCACCTTAAGGTAAGATCCCACCCAGCCTGCAGTTCAGGAGGGCACTGACAGCTCAAAATAACAACTTCACTCTTTTCTAGAAGAGCAGGAGATTACTGTTGTTTTGATTTGTGGTATGACTGGACTGCAGTACAGGCTGTAGCATCTCCCCATTCTCTCAGACACGTTATGTGAAGATGGGTCTCATCATTCTGGCTTCAAGACATGATCAATAGCCAAGGCAAACTGAGGAAGATCAATGAGCCATTTGCTTCTTTGTTATCCAGGAATATTTTTTTTCCATCTGAATTGAAGCCCTTATGAGTTATTGCAAGATAACCAAATGGGACCAGCAGAGAAATTAGGGAACATGATGTAACAGTTCTTTAGGATATGATCTACAAGCCTTTTCTTGCCACAAAATTCAAAGCAGCCAAACCACAGGACAAAAACAGCTCAGAGCCTATTGTCTACTTTTCTTACACTGACAAGATGCTGATGATCTTCTCTCCATGGAAAAACAAGTCCAGAGAGTCACCCCTCAAACATGCTTTTTATACTCCATTTTCCCCATTTCTATATTCATTTCCCCAAGTATGTCCTAAAAGACATCTACTTATGTACCATACCTTACATGGAAGCAATTAGTTTTAGAAATTAACCACAAGGCACACTTAAATCTATATTGCACTTGTATCCAAATCATCACCATGTTGTGGTGGCTATATTATTTATTATTATTTAACTGCTACCAGCCTGTTTAGAAGGAAAACAACTCTCATAGTAGACCCAGCCATTCCATAAGTTATATTTAAGTTTCCTTCCTGTAAGTGAAACAGCTGCAGTATAGCTGCATGTCAGAGACGAGGTTCTTATATGCAACATAGAGTTCAAAAAAGGTGAACTTGAAGTGTTATTTTCAGGCAAGACATTGCTACCTCTGACATCATCTTTATCAGGATGAATGTGTATCCTCCAAGGTACATGCCAGGTAAATCTGATGCTTCTCAAAGATGACAAAGATGTAAGGATTTCTTTCATTATCTACACAGCTGTTAAAAAGTCTGAAGTTTCAGGTCTGGTTGGAAGGCAATAGTAATCATGGTTTCCCTGAACAAAACCTCCAACAAGAACTTCACTTACAAACATGGTCTGTGCTAGATGGACAGTGTTGATGTGAACAAGGGGCACCTCTAGCAAAGCAGCTTCCCAAGAATCATTAAAAAACATGGGTAAGAAGGTGCCTAACCAAAGTAACAAATATCCATTTTTAGCATTTTGGCAGCCAACTCCTCCAAAAGCACCTTCCTCTCTTCCTTCCCAAGTGCTTCTGCTTGAGTTTGTTTTAAGGCATCAACACATGGGGCTGATCTAGCAGCTTTCATCATTGATTTTTGTTGCTTTATTGCTTACAAAAGATCTAGGATCAGACCCACACAGTAGGAAGCACAGCATTTTCCCTGCACTCTGGAAACCCCCAAGAATTTCGATGCAGATACATCTCACACCCTTGTAGCTTTTCCACAGACTCCCATGAGTCTCAGAGAGATCCTTCAGTCAAAATTCTGCTTACAGACAGCAGGCATATCAGATGGATTCATACTGTGGAACAGGAGTCACTCCTTCACCTCCTGCTCAGGCTTCTCTTTTCCCTGTGCTCTTTCTATCTACATGAAAACACTGGGCTTCAAATATATTTAAAAGAAACTTTGCTAGTACAGCAGGACCTAATGCAGAAATACAAGACTGTCTTGATGTGGAAGAGAATTAGAAGAATATGCTAGATGCTAGTCACATCTCATCCATGGATAAAGAAAATAGATCACAGGAGCATGCTCTCTCATGCTCCTCTGCAGCCCTGAACTCTGAGTCTCAACAGCAATAACACTAAGCTTTGGTCTCAGACAACAGTTTTTCTGACAAAACACTGGCCAGCAAGCAAACCACATTTTCTACAAATGCAGTGTATCTGTTTCTAGAGAAGAAATGAAGGGGTCACTTGTTTGGATGTATTAAAACATTTTCAGTTCCTCTCTCTATCAGAGGGGTAAAATTAATTTAACCAGTTATACCTATCCCATCACTGGCCTTTAAATCAAACCTATCTGCTAATTTCTCATGCTCTGTTCAATTGTGACCAAGTTAGACACAAGAAAATGTGTAAAACTACACATTACACCTGCCAAACAAAGAGTCAACACACCAGGGTTTTGACTAAATGATTTTTTTTGAATTTGTAGAAAATGCTCATGCCAACTGGAACCACTTCTTTTTTTTTCCAGGAACATTCTGTTTTGGTGCTGTTTTCTTCCTTGGAAAACGAAAGATCTGGACTGGCATCTCTGGTTACTTTCCTTGAGCCCAAGTGGTCCTGTCCTGTTCTCTCCCCGTTTGTGAAATTATAGTGGTAGGTACCCAAAACAGGCAGCTTTAGGTTCAGTTCAAGGATAGCATTAAATGTAGGTCTTCCATACCCTGAGGAAACAGTCCACTCACTCCCTGGCTGTGGTTAATCAACCTCTCAGATTTCATGAAAAAAAAAAAAAATTGGCCTTCACCATTGTGAATGAGAACATTACAGTTGCAAGAAGCCAAACAGTAAAGAAAACATTCCCCCAACTCATGTTGTTCTACCAACAGGGAGCGTATGTACAACTTGAACTTAAAATGGTTTGCTGTTTTTTTCCTAGAAAAGGTCATAGAATCTGATAGTTTTAAAAATGACTTATATAAAACCAGACTTACAAAACAAAGTTTGAATGCACCCCAAGTATAAACTCCAGGGTTATAATAGCCATCATTATAATAAAAATCTTCCCAGTTGCTGGGTTTTCCTAATTAAAACATAGATTTCTTATAAACCCAGATCTAATTCCACAGGGCCCCAACCCCTTTTCTTCATGTCCCCTCCCACTTTTGGATTTGGTTATTTTTCCATCGTAAATCAGGGAATCGGAGCGGTCGGCTTCCGAGGAATGCGCCTGGGCTCCGGGGCTGCGCCGAAGAGGGCTTGGCTTCTGCCAAGGGGGAACCACCCACACGCTGCAAGAACGGCACGGGGGCCCAGCCAGCATCTGAATGGCTCCGCTGCCACCCAGGGGAATGAAGAGAAGTGGACACAAACAGCTGGAAATGTTGCCAAAGTGTCAGGCTTCGAGTCCTCCAGACCCTGCGGATTCTGTAATCCTTGTCTGCTGAAGGAGGTTTTCAATTTGCCTCTATTCGCTACTGGCTGGAAAAAAAGTTGATGCAACACAGACCAAGGTGTTACAACACTTTTGGTTGTACCTCCCTGGTCACTCCCAAAGGACCTGGCCAACACCCACTGGGGGTGCAATCATGGCCTGGGATTTTTCAGAGCCCCCTCTTGCTTTTCCATGGTCCTTCCCTCACTCTCCCTCCTGTCCCAGCATGCTCTAAACTCCTCCACTGAGAGCCTGTCCATTAATACAAAGGAGCTATTGGACTCTGAAGAGCACATTTCTTCTGCCCAGAGAACATCTACAATCCTAAGCAAGCTGAAGCAAAGCTGTTCAATGACACTGGGATTTAAGAACAGGTGTCCAGGAAAAGAGAAGGTGAAATTGTTGTTCTATATCAAGTGCACATTCATCTTTCTTGTGCACTGACTCATCCTCATAGACAAGCCCTGGTGTTACTGTAGTGAGTCATCAAAGCAACTTTATTTATAATCACTCTGCCTGATGTTTCAAAAACACACAAGACCTAAACCTTATTAGAGCAATACTAAATGAGTTGATGGTCTCCCAAAGCTCATGCTCTGATTTGAAATTCAAGAGCATGACAGAGTTTTAAAGGAGAAACAGTCCTGTGAATAGTGAGCACTGAGGCTCAACCTCCAGATCAGATCATCAGCTGTCATTCAGGTCAAACTAAAGGTACAATGGATAAACAAACATTACTGTGCACTGGCCATTTAGATACACAGAACCTTGGTGTAAATGGACAAAACTGTGTCCCCTACAAAGCTCTTCTGCTCGACCATCCTTGTCCCTCTCGTATCTGCAGATTTTGGAGTAACATGTTTGCAAAGTAACAAAACAAGTTCCTGGACTCAGGCGTGTATTTTAGATTTACTTGATGCAAGCTGTTACAGACTACAACTTTTCCCAACCTAGTGTGCAGGTGCGAAGAGATATTTATGTACCTCATATCCTATTTCAGACAGTGCCAAAGGAATGGTCCTAGTCTGAAGAAAACATGATGTGTGTGAAGAAGCATCTGATTGACTGTTTGAAACAAGTTTGACCAAGACTAACAAACTCAAGGGATTTCCACAAGAGAGCCTCCTGGTCATGTTTCAGGGACTGCCTCAGAAAACTGCTGTCTTTATATTCTGTATAAACTGTTCTCTCTTACTAATGCAAGCTACAAGTAAATGTCCATTGTTATCATGAAGCTCTGCAGAAAGATGCATCACATTGGGCTTCCAGCTAAGTGTTAGCTTTTCCTTCCTTGCTTGGCTATGTGCCTATAAACATGCCTAACAATATGATAACCTAGACCTATCTAAAGAAATTACCAACAGCTCTTCAAGCATGATCCCTACATTACCTCCTCTTACCACAGCCAGGCCATACTGGCCTCTTCAGGCCAGAAAAAAAAACAAAAACAAAAACAAAAAACGTTGTGGCACAAATTGTTCACACAGTGCCTGCTGAGACCCTAAAATATTATTAAAACTATCCCTTTCCTGAACTGGGAGAGGAATCAGAGAAGGAAAAGATCACCTAAACCACAACAGATGATCAACATCTGCTTTTGCTCCCACCAGAACATTAATTTTCTTTTCTTTTACTTTTCTTGACTGTTCCTGTTCCAACAACATTGCACAAATTCCTGCTAACTAATATCTCTGCTTTTCCAGTCCCACACTTCTGCCTGCTCTGGGCTACAACACCCAAAAAACAGGATGCCAGCCTTATTCCCTGGGAAGCAGCAGGCTATGTGGCAAACCAAAATTGTCTTCTCCAGGCTCTATGGCTATGCATGCCTCAGCTGGACCTGCTCTTCCACCTCGTCACCACTACCAGCCTTAACAGAAGAATATAAAAGACACCTCTAGAAATGCCATTATGGTGTTTTTCCATCTCCATCAGACTCTTTTGAACAACCCCAGCCACGTAACTTGTCATCAGCAGAAAGTGGGAAGCTGCCCTGGCAGTCCCCAGGCCGCTGGGATATCTCCTCAGTGCACTCCCCTCGCAGCATGCCTGCCACAGTGACAGCCTGCCAACGCTGTCAAACCCACCACCCAGCCTACCTGCACCCAGTCTACATCAGCAGATCAGTGAGTCACTCTGAAGCAGGAGAGGACTCAATAAACAGATATTATTTTCCACAGTCAGGAAAATAATGAGCATAACACCCCATACCTTTTCTTGTTCTGTTTCCTACTGCCACTTACTGCAGTGCTAGAACTTCTGCAGATTTTTTTCACAGAATGAAGATTCAGGTGTCTCTGGACCATTTTTTGAAAGAGAAGATAAATGCTCTATGAATGAGAAAGGAGGTTTTTGTTCCCTGGGAATGCTGCCCAGGAGAGCAGATGTCATTGTGAAACACATGGGGATTAGCCTCCCATGCTGCTCCTGCATCCAGCCCCTCCTCTGTTCCCTGCTGCTTCTGCTTCAGGCATTTTGCTGTCAGTAAGGAGGTATCTGTGCAGCCTTTTCATGCTGTGGTGATTGCCGGAGGAGCTGATCATTCCAACTTCATATTTTCTTCCCTTCACATAGAATCTGTCTCCAAAACCACCAAGCCTTAGAGGGTTGCTAACCTGACTTCCAACCAGCACAAGCTCTTCTTGTGGTGTTGAAAGAAGAGACCCTCTCCTCTGTGATCTTGTGATGATAGCACAGGGAAAACGCTCCCTGGCACTTGAAGTGCTGCCTGTGAAAGTTTTGGGGAAGTTTGTGGACATCTTTTTTACTGTTCCTCACCCCAAGTGGTGATACAGAGCAAACATTTGGATGTTTTTGTAGTGGTGTAAATGTCTATGACAAAACCAGGCCTCTTTGAGCTGCAGAATCCTTCTCCAGGCCTCTAGATTCTGCCTTACTCACGCTACATCTTTTCTGTTTTCCACCGATGTCACATAGCACCTGGTATTGCAATCCCCATCCCAGGTGCTCTCACTGTTTTGCTGCTTGCCAGAGATGCTCAGGAAAATTTCTGCGTCTCCTCACAAGCTGGCAGGTGGTGCTGCCCACCAGACAGCTGCACCAGATGATGCTTCAGAGGCTGGGGAAGCCCAGAGCCTGCAGAGGCCTCAGGAGCCTGGCAGTCTCCCTGGTGAATGCCAGATTCACCAGCTCCCATGCAGTGAGGTGCCAAGATTATGCTGGATGACTCAGGCTCAGCTTTATCATGGGGGAAGATGTAAGGATAAGAAATCCACACACTCACCAGAGCACAGTGATGGAGCAGAGCTATGAGAAGGTAAAAGCCAGAAGGAGCTGCTGAGGTAGTGCTTGGTCACTGTCTGAGCATTGATTCCCTGGTCTGCTTCCAGCTCACTTGCCTTGAACAAACTTCTCTTTATTTCCTGCTGCTGAACAAGGCCACCAGAGAAGCAATGTGCTTCTTCCAGCCCCAGACCTAAGGAGGAGACATCCTACCTACCTCTTCCTCCTTTGGACTAGGTTTGGAAGATACTATAGGGCAATACACACCATCTCCTCTAGAGATTAATTACATACACACTTTTTAGTGTTTTAATCAAGGCTGCCTTCCACAGCTTACAGTCTCCTTCAAATATATCATGAACAACCATCACTGCACACAACTTCTTTTTAAAGCTCTGCACAAGATGTGTATGTACCAGAGAAACTCAAATACAGCTCATAATTGGCTTAAGCTACTATGCCCCTGACCTTTTTCCTTCCCTGTTCCTCTCCCTGGAGGCAATGGTCACAGAAGTTTGGGGTGAGGGGAGAAAGAGAGAAGGTTTCTGCTTGGAAAAGGCCTAACTGCATTGTACAGTCACACCCAAGGAAAAGCAGACTCACCAGCATGTCATGCTCACTGTGCACCGGGATAAAATGAATTCATATAGAAAGTCAAATTACACAAATGCACACAACAACCACCCACAACGTGTGTGCACAAGAGGGACACCATATATATCTCGAATTATCCAGTTTCATTCCCTTCAACATACTTGTATCCTTATTTCAGCCCTTTATTTCCTTATTACAAACATATAAGGAAGGCTCCCTTATTTACCATCTTAGCATGTCATAATAATAAAGAGACAGAGACATTACTTTCAAAAGTCTCTACTTAGACCAGAACCACCAGTTTTGATTAGTTCACAAAAACTGCTTCCATTCTCTTTATGTTTGACTTCCTTTTCCTTCCCTTCTTCCAGTGTTAATAGATGCTGCCTGTACTCCATGAAATGTTCCCTCGTTACTTTCACATTCAAGCAAAAAAATATTTCTGATGGCATTTTGGAAAAGAAGCTGCATGAAAGTTACTTATCCCATAAGTATGTCAAGAGGTAAATACACAGATTTTTTACCTTTGAAGTCTCTCTCATATTTCTGTGAATCTACCTGAAGTTCAAAAGCGTGCAGATGAAACTGTGGCACTACATCTGCTGAAGTTACAGGGACAGCACCTTGTTCTGGACAAAGGAGAGAGACATTTGTTAGAAATTGGCTTTGGGCCACAGAGGTGTCACAGACAGCATCTTGGATTTAGCATCTACACAAGTTACAGGGAGAAGCCAGTGATTTAAACTAGTCAGATCAGGGGCTTGTCTCTGATTATGCCTCTGGGTGCCTCAGGGTGCCTCTGATGTGTTTCAGGGAATTTTAGAAATATTTAGAATCTAATAGAATTGTACAAACTATTTTAGAATAGTTTGGGTTGGAAGGGACCATAAAGATCATCTAGTTCCAGTCCTTCTGCCATGAGCAGAAACACCTTCTACAGACTGCTCAAAGGTCTGTTCAATCTGGCTTTGAACACTTCCAGGGATGGGATATCCACAGTTTCTCTGGGCATGCTATTCCAGTGCCTCTTCACCCTCGCAGTAAAGAATCTCTTCCTAACATCTAATTCAAGCTTATCCTCTTTCAGTTTAAAGCAGGTTGGAGGACCTCTGATAGCCATCTCTACTCTCTGTGTCCCCAACCAAGTGGTGGCTGCAGTGCCATCTGATTACTTGTGCATGTCACCTCCCTTCAACCCTGCAGTGCCAGCCTCCTTGCTCCCTGATGCCCTTCACCCTCCTCTGACTGCCCTCAGAGGTGGAATAGAGGCTCCCCAGAAGAAGAAAAGTGCAAATCCAGGCTCTGGAGCTATTTCCAAGTGAGCGATGGTGATGGGTCCTGGTTTGATAGTTTTGGTGGGAAAAGCAGGTGATTTTCTGGGATTTGTTTTTCAGCAGAAGTATGCAGAAAGTGAGCTCTTCTCACACACCAGAACTTTCAAATTAAAATGAGTTTTCAACAAAATCCCAAGCCATCTGTAAAGGCAGCCTGTTTTCAGAGCTGTGTTTCCTGGGAGCATTGAGGAAAATCAGAAAAAAATGCAAAAATGTGTGATGTGATGAAGAAAGCACTGGGAGACTCTCTACACCCCTTTTATTAAACAAAGCTAGCAGGTGCTAAGTTCAAAGCAAGGCAAAGGAGAGCCTCCCTCAACCAATATCCCGTTCAGCTGTGGGAATATTTGCTACAAGATGTTGCGGAAGGTAAAATTTTATACAGATTTAAAAAGTGATGGAATAATTACTGAAAGAAAAACACATCCAGGGCTATTACATATATAGATACCAACTCTGGTGCAGGAGATCTCCAAGCCAAAATTTGCTGCAGGCAGGCAGAGCAGTTTGGAAAAGTATCACTACAAGTCTGCCTTGAGCTTCTGATTTTGTTTGGGCACTTTATAGGGATAAAGTGATAGGGACAGGCTCTGGTACACCTCTTGTCCTGATATGATAGAGTCTTTCCTACATTGTGGGGGTAAGAAGAGCAGGAAGGGAGTGATTGGCATTGGGAGCTGGGCATGAGAGGGAGATGTTCACTTGCCTTCTGTATTCAACCCGGAGATTGTGCCCGTCCAGCACCATCGGGCAGCTTTCCATCCTGCCCACGGAGCAGGCATCAGTGATGGGCAGACAGTGCAGAACGATGGACACGGGCAACGAAAGAGGCAGATGATGTTCTGGCAGTGCCAAATGCATTGGCAGTAACCATGCAGCTCCGGTGTGCTTTGCCGCACCCCCGGCCTCACTCACCCTCCCGCAGCTCTGCCGGCTGTGGGCCGCACTAGCCCGCACCTCGTGCTCAGCTGCAGCGATTAAACCCGGACTTTCTGGGCAGGGGGCACTGCCCTGCCTGCGGTGCCATGTCCATGAGGGACGGGACCCCGAACATCCTGCGCTGCTGTCAGTTCGCCATGGGCGAGCGCGATGCCGGCCCACCCTCCCTCAGCCGCCCCGCTCGTCCCCTGCTCCCTCAGCCGCCCCGCCTTCGCGCCCTCAGCCACCCTCCCTCAGCCACCCTCCCTTCCCGCCCTCAGCCACCCTCCCTCAGCCGCCCCGCTCGTCCCCTGCTCCCTCAGCCGCCCCGCCTTCGCGCCCTCAGCCACCCTCCCTCAGCCACCCTCCCTTCCCGCCCTCAGCCACCCTCCCTCAGCCGCCCCGCTCGNGGCGCCGGAGCTGGGCTGGCTCCTGCGGCCTGCCCCAGCGGCAGCTCCGGGGAGGGCGGGCACCGCCACCTAGGGACAGGGACAAGGCTCTGGCAGGGGCTGGCGGCCCCGGGAAATGCCCTGACAGCGCTCCAGGAACTCCTCCGCCCGGCAGCGGCGGCAACCCAAGAAACTTCAGCTCAGCTTTTTGGGGCATGCTTAGTTTGTATTGTCCCTTTATCATATGCCATCTCCACTTTCAGTGTCAATCGCGATGACTCTGAACACACCAAGACCTGTCTGACAGCTGAAGCTGATCGTCACCTTGTTTTGCCCTGTTTCAAGGAGCACTTAGCTTCTTGGAGATATCCAGACCAAAAGATCAAGAGACCCGGCAAAGTCAGTCCTGCAGCCATGTCCAGGGGCTTCCCAAAGCCACCCTCAGCTCCCGTCCTGTACATCTCCCTCTGCTTGGGCTGTATCCTTCCTTGCACCAACATCTGCACTTATTCTTGTGCCTGCTTAGTGGAGAATCCCCTTCTTTCCACACTCCCCTCCATGCTGCTGCAGCACTGACTGCTTAAAATCAGTGAAGAGCTTTTCACTCCTCTTGTGTCCTGGCCTGCAAGCCGTGCCCGTGCAGGACGTGCTGCATTGCAGCACCAGACACATCCCACCTGCATTAGACATCAAGCAAACAGATATTTCACTTTTGATCTCATACTTCCAATAATCTGCTTGAAACTGGAGCGTGCCAGTCTGGTCAGCCTGAATTGCCTTCTCTGACTGTGTAGAGGTTGAAGCAGGAGCACAACAGTTTGGAGACTTAGGGGGGAAACAAAAAGGGAATTATCCATCTGAGAAGAAAAAAAAAAATGGCTTAAAGGATGTGCAGAACAGCATTTTATTTGCTAACCAGGTGTAATTGCCTACAACTTGAAGTTTCCCAGAGCATTCCAGCTGAACCCCACCTCCCATCAGAAGCTGTTTCCTGGACACTGCTCCCTCCTCATCACAGCACACATGTTGGGGACTGGTGGGGTGGTGCATCCCCAGAGTCCTGTCTCTACAGTCTGTGCTGCTTGCTGCCTTCTCTTCAGCCCTTCCAGGCAGGATTAGAGAATATCACCATAGCTCTCAAAATGGTCTCCAAATGGTTCAATGGTCAGCACATAGGAGAGCTTTCTGGCACTGTTTTCTGCTGTAAGTTAGGATTTCCAAAAGAAAAGAGCACTCTCCTCATAGATGCATACATGACATATTTAAAAAATAATAAGATTAAAGAAATGTTGAAATGCTCTGGTTTGGTTAAGAAAATAAACAACATTCAGGCCTCAGCCTCTGGTCCTCTCCTGAGTGATATAAGTAAAATTATGAGATGCTGCAGAATACACCAAAATGCATGTGGGGAGACTGAGGCAAGGCACAAGAAATGCAGAGAGCACACGGACAGGGAGGAAGAAGAGAAAGAAACCTTCTGGCAGTTTGCTTAATGGTAGCCTTGAGAGGGAAACCCAAACTCTGTACAGCCTCCAAATCCTCAGGGAAGAAAACAAGTCCTAAAAGGTTTGGATTTTCTTTTTGCCTATGCTCAAACCCAGGCATGCCATTTTCTGCCCTCTGAGTGTGCCAGCCCACAGAATAGGCACTGAGCAGACACCTGAGCCTGGTTAGTTAACAATAGTATTATTTGGTTGTTATCCATGTTTTACCTGTAGAAGTCAATACTTCTGAATTTGCCTAATAAAAAGATGAGTTTTTATTTATAAGTTCCCTAATAAAACCTCCACAAGTGTGGGAATAGATCACCTGGCTATCCAGTCCATGTAACTCATGCCACTGCAGAGAGCTGCTTGTCTTGATGAACAACAACTTTCACAATCATCTTGAATTAACAGTCATTAGAGGATTATGTTAATTTTTATGTTGGTTGATGGCATTTAGATAGAGAAGAGTCCTGCAAGTTGTCTTCCCAGTTATGTAATGAAGCTTTTTTACTTATGAGTGTCATTAATTATGTTTCAGCTAGAAAACTGCCTAGATGGCACGTGTTAACAGGAACAAGTAGAACTGAAAGTGGAGGGGAAGAAAATAAAAACAATCCAAAGGCCAATCCGTGAAGGAAAAGAAAAGCCAGTGACCAGGACGTGTCATTGAGTTAGACTGTTCAGGCATAGCAGCAGGTGGAGAAGATCCTGATAGGAAAAATGTATTTTGGTAGCACTGTCACAAAGTTTAGGTTTAGTTAGTAGCCTAGAGTGAAACTAATCATATTTCTAACTAAGGAAATGTACAGAGGACACTCTGTTAGTAAGCATTTGTCTTGCTTGGTGAAAAAAACCCAACCAAACCAACCAACCAAAAAACCCCACAAAACAAAAAAAACAATAAAAAAGAGGGATTTTAAAAGACATTAGGATTGATGTGAGGACCTTCAGTCAAGTAAGTTATGTGAAGGCAGAGGTTGTGTCACTGCTAAAATGTGGTCATATTGTATGAGGATCAAAGAGGAAAAAGGATATGAAAAAAAAGACTCTTAGATGAACTTGCTTGAGCTGAGAGACAAAACAAAGGTCAGCTGGCTTTCAGGACAGCAGAATGCATCACAGCTTGAGATGGATGCTACAGAACATAGTAAAAAAACCCCATAAACCTGCAGGAATTTTTAACAGAAAACCAAATTGGAAGTTGCAAGGGTCTATCTGCAAAATGCAGTCAGAAAGAGCCTGCAAGAAGCAAGAATGAAAGGGTGCACAAATTGTTTAAGCAGAGACCAGTGTGACTTCCAACACCGCCTTTGGATTTAGTAAATGGAAAATGATATTGAAAATAAAATACAGTTAAGGAGACCAAAGCTGAAGATACAGACAAAGAAAAATTATTTACAGAACACACAATGAAATAAAACTTCTCCTTGGGAGTGAGTAAAGACAAAGCTTCTTCCAGTGGTGGGGATATCATGTGTAGACATTTCCCAAGTATTTCTAAGTTGAACACTGGCACACCAATTAATGGGCCCTCTGACATTGCTGTAAACCATCTGGAAGGGAAATCTCAGCTTATGAAGAACAGATGGATAAGAACCAGGTCAGCCTTCCCTATTGCTCCTATTTGTAAGCTAGATGTAAAAGTAACACTGTAAAGACAATTTGAGTTGCTCTGGGAAATCATGCCTAGGACTCAACATGCCAGACAACAGGCACTGAAAAAAAACAGGAACAACCAGAAAAAGCTGTTGCCTGAGACCTGTCTCCTACAGGCCCCTAACTAAAGACTCCTGCCCTTCCCCAAACCCTCAGCCCCCCATCATTACCACTGTGATCTGGGTTCATTATTCCCTCAGTCTAGAAACAGCCTTGTTAAATAATACAATTGTTGAGCATGTCATGCCAAGAACAATATCTGTGTTTTCTTCACCTGGCACCCATACAGTGGTCATGCCAGGTTATGGGGCTCAGGTTGACTTTTAACAGTTTGAATGTTTTGGAAAATAATATGTCATTCATCACATTCAATCAAGCATTAGGTTTCTGCAGCTTAATCATCCTGTAATAAATTCTGTCAAAATTGTTAAAAAGGTTTCTTAAAAATACTGAGAAGTCAAACTCGGCACCAGTAAATGAAAAGAAAGCCTGAAAACTTGCTGAGGTGTTATTTAATAGAAAGCCTACACCAGTTGGATGAATATGTAACCAACTGTGTTAAAGCTAGGGATGCTGTGAAGCCCTAAGAGAACCACAATAAAATCAATTAGAAATACATTTTGATGAACAGATCACTTGAGCTAACATCCTTGCAGGCAAAGACAGTGCATTTGAACACGTAGAAAAAATACATTATTTATATGAGTACAAAATGCATCCATTGATCCTTATGAATATTTGCTGGTTCCTGTAAAGCAATTGCTAAAGAAATTACTGGAGAAGCTGCTGATGCCCACAGCAGCCTGTCCAGGAGATGACAAAGAGAGGCTGCTGCTGCAGCAGAACAAGCCCACTCCAGCACTGCTCATCCTGTGTCAGTCTGGCAGGCACAGGAAGAAGCAAACCCCTCAGGAATCACTTTGGCTACTCACAGTGCTCCTCAGCCAGACCTTTCCCATCACCATCTTAGTGACTGTGAAACTGTCAATCACATGCATGAGTCAGAAACAATTCAACCTTTTCTCAACAGATCTTATTTTTTTTCAGGGAAAAAAAATAAGTCAGTGAAAAGCCAATAGATCCATGCTTGGTACCTGTCAACTAGCACACGTGTTGCTGATGGTTTACAAGCATTTCTCATCTAAAAGGATGCTGAAGAATGCTTTCTGCTCAGTACTTTGAAGGCACCCAGGTACTCCAGAGGCAGCCAGAGATTCAGGTTGGGAGGAAGATTTAGCAAATTTATGATCCTGATCAAAAGTCCCATGAAGAAGTATTCATAGATTAAGTTGCTTTTCACTTTTACTAGCAGCTTCTGCTCTCAGTGCCTCACTGGCTAAAATATTCCTGAGTCTTTTAGCTTTAGATTCCCAGATCTGCTTGGGCTAGAGGTTCAGGATCATCTTATGCCAGTTAAAAATCATGCTGCAGCCTGCTCAGCTCTCTGTTGGTGTTGAGACAAGCAGAACTGGAAATCACTCATGCTGAACACCATATTTGGGGTTTGGGTTTTGTGGGGATTTTAGCTAGGTCAGTTTTCAAGCAGGTGAATGCCCTGCATCTGGCTCCTCCCCATCCAGCAGTGGCATGGGGGACACAGCAGCAGCACCCACCTGGAGGCAGGACTGCTCCTTTGGGCAGTAGCACAAAGGGAGAGTTGCAAAGAGTGACCCTGAAAGAGCACAGGCTCCTCAAGGAGAACTTCTATGTCAGATCCAGAACTCCAGCACCTGCAGAGCCCACAGCAGTGCCACACCACTGCACACTCTTACAGCTGCTCACACCAGATCCTGCCTGATCTTTTCAATATAACACCCAACACCTAATTCTGGAGGCTGTGAGAAACTCTCCCTGTAGTCAGAAATAGTTTTGACTTACTGGAAAATCTTATTTTTCTTCCAAACTGTGCATGTTTGCACCCGTCCTCTGTTCTCTGCCTGGTTTCCTTTTTTTCAGATCGACAACCCCCCCTTTTCCTGTGACTGGCCTGCTTCTCAGCAGGCTCTTTCTTACTTTCTCCTTTGGCAATCATACTCTGAAGCCCACCTTGCTGGAAATAACTTTCTCCCACATGATGGGTGGTTTCTTCTGTCATGGAGGAGAAGAATGGGAGAAGATGATTTATACACAGGTATCATTCCACAGAGTATTTTGTATAATAGCAAAATTCTTCCCAAACCCTCCATCTCCCAGCCCCTGTCCTGCCCAAAGGCTGCACATCCAAGCTCCTTAAGCTGATGAAGTCATGGAGGAAATCTATGGAATGTTGCAAGGACCAATTGCTGTAGGGTGACAGCTGAAAATAGTCACTGTTCAGTCCCTTCCCATCTGCTTTAAGTCACTTTCATTTTTACTTCCTGACTGTGTGGAAGGTTCTCTGCTCACCTGTGACTGACAAGACTAGATTACTAATTTGCAAAAGAACAACCTTTAGGCTTCTGCAAAAGCAGTGAGACATGGACGTGCATGAATTAGAGCACCTTAGGGATTTACTGCAGTCACCTGTCTTTCAAAATTCTCTAAAGGCACTGATTGTGCCTGAAGATAGCAGCTTTAGGAAAGCTGATGAGATCCTACACACAGCACTCCTCTTGGTTCCTCCCAGCTATGGCACACACAGGTGAACCACTTGTGACTCCTCTGCTGAATTACAACTAACACATCATGACTGTTTTAAAATAAACCATTCATTTTTGTTTCCTTGCTATCACTCATCCCAAATGTTATCCCATTATCCACCAAGTTTCAAGTACTATGACCACAATTCAAGCTTTCCCCACCATCCATCCTAGCTGGAGCACACACCACTGGGGCACTCCTCCATCATCAGAAGTTCCAGGCAGCAGCAGGGTAATCCAAAACAGCCACCACCAGTGCCAGCCTGCAGGGTGGGAAGGAGGTGGCCGTGCCAGCAGCCAGCCCTCACAAAGCCCCTGTGTCTCACTGCTCACTGCTGCAAGAGCTGGCCCCACAGCCCTGGTGGGACACTGCTGTGTGCCATCATTCAGCTCACCATGGACTGCCTCACTGCTGGTGACATGGCATGGTGGGGATCTAACTTCAGCAGCTGCCATATCCCTGCTTTTCTTGACCTAAGCCCAGTGGGGACAGAGGAAGGACAGGGTGTCACAGAGACATGCAGACTTGACACAGCAGAATAAGGTAAGAAGAAATGTCAGCAATGTGACCAGGAAACAAAGCAAAGTTCTTTGCCAGCATTAATTACAAAGCCTTCAGGATGCAGGAGCTTCCTGCCATTTACTTCAAAGACTCTCTTGAGCACCATGATGTAGGTACTTTCACTTTTCCTTCTTCCACATTCCCTGCCCAGCCTCCCTTTGGCATATCAGCACCATCACAGGCAGGAATCAACCCTAGGTGACCATATCAGTGGATCAAGGTCATTTTAACTCAGCAGGTGTCACTGCATCATGGTATGCATCACATTGCCATTCCAGGCTAGAGATATGGTAAATGCTAAAGCTTGGCCCTGCTTCTGGGGAAGGAATAGCCCCTAACAAAAAACTATGCCTCCCAAACAATTAGGGGATTGATACTGGTTCACTGCATTACAAAGTGTACTAAAGCTACAACTAAAACTGAACAAACATTTTCAAAAATTGTACTGAAGAGTAATTTATTCAGTGTGAATTCAAAAGACATTCCACCATTCATTACAGGACCACACAGCTGGTCTCAAGGCTGTACTCCAAGATATAGGCAGGGTAAATTTGTTGCTTCTCAAAGATGACAAAGATGGAAGGGTCTGTTGGGTCATCCACGCAGCTGTCATAAAGTCTGTTAGAATTTTTGTCTCTGGGGGGAGGGCGGCAGTACTCAGGCTTCCCCTGCACAAAGTCTCCAACAAGAACCTGGGCCACGAACATGCTGTAGCGCCCTCCGAGAGAGGAGCAGTACTCATGGGAATAGCTGGCATCTCTGGCAAAGTAGCTTCCTAGGGAGCAGAAAAAGCCACAGCTCAGACAATACACCAGCCAAGGGACAAGCACGTGCTAACAGCACTTTGGCAGCCAGCAATTCAACAACCCCAGCTAGCCCCATAGTGTGTGGGAACATTCTTGCCAGCTGTTCCCACATTGGCTTATTGTAAAGTACCAACAAACTCCACATTTCAGCATCAGCCTGCCAGTCCCACCTGACCAAGAGCAGGTACCTCAGGCAAAGAGAGGTGTTTTTAGCCCTTCCTGGAATGGGGCTGCTGCTATGGGTGCTACCTAAAGCAATGCAGATGTACACAGGTGAGAGTGCCCTAAAGGCAGGAGTACATGGGTCAGAAACTATCAGTCACTTCACACCCACATCCCCCAGCCTGGCTGGGGTCTGCAGTCCCTGCTGCTACAGCCCCTACACCTTTCTGCACTTGTACCTTTCCCATACATTGTCCCATGAGTCCCACAGAGTCTCCAGTCAAAGTTCTGCTCACAGATGGCAGACACATGGGGTGGACTTGTGCCATGGAACAGGAGCCTCTCATTCACCCCCTTCAACTGATGGAGCTTCTTCATCTTTTCTTTTTGCCTAGAGACAAAAAAATTTAAAACAAATGAAGAGAGAAGAGGGAGAGAGGAGAGAGGAGAGAGGAGAGAGGA
>WBNO01018690.1:160080-239420 GCA_013400575.1 Peucedramus taeniatus
AAGAAAAGAAAAGAAAAGAAAAGAAAAGAAAAGAAAAGAAAAGAAAAGAAAAGAAAAGAAAGAAAAGAAAAGAAAGAAAAAAAAAAGAAAGAAAGAAAAAAAAAAGAAAATAAAAGAAAAAAGAGAACTACTTGTTTTCCTGGTTCAAACAAGGAAAATTTCCCAACTCAACTCCTCCTACTTCTGGGTCATGGAGGAACAGTGACACAAGCCACTCTCAGTGGGGTTACTGCCTGCTTTGCACTTCTGCTGGTACCCTGCTGCACAGCTGGCTCCTGCCAGCAAAACAAAAAGTTCTCAGCAGCACTATGGACTATGTCACCCACAATTTCATACAACATGAAAGTTGAGAGTAAAGAGACAAACATCTCCCGACTAGGAATTGGTCAGTTCCCATGTTATATAAATCCTGAATGCATAAATATGATTATAAAACTGAGCTGTATGAAGCCTCAGTGAAGATTGTATAATCTCTGCCCCTATCTTTATCACAAAAAAAGTCTCCTCTTTCTTTTTTTTCCTAACTCCTATGTGGAAGAGGCTAAAACTAAAAGAATAAATCTGAAACACCAAAGTTCAGTTATGATGAAGGAAAAGAATTTACTTTTTGAATAACACTAGCAAGAATCACACACATATCTTGCTAGGGATAAAAGGCTCATTTCTACACACACAAAAGAGCACAGATGCAATGCTAACCACTCAGTCACAGAGAGAGGAGCCCCAGTCCCCTTCCAGGACTGCCCCAGGGAAGCCTCAGCCTCAGGGAGCCAGGTTTTGGGGCAGTCATAAGTCTGGGCCACCAGCCAGGCCTAAGCAGAGAGATATGGGGCAACCTCACCTCTGCTGGACTGCTGAATTTGGCAGCTCCAAATGTAGACTGTGGAGGACAACAGATCAGGAAATACCAGTCTTCTCATACAGTAAGGATAATGAAATAAAATAGACACAAACCACTGAAAAATGTCCCAAAGTGTTGGGTTCTGGATCCTCTGCAGTTGGTTGATGCAGTAATTTTTCATTGTCTTCTCAAACAGCCTCTTGATTTCTGTATATTCTTGGGAATCATTGCTGAGCTGTATCAACTGAAAATTTTTAAAGCATTTAAAATAAGGTATTACTGAGAGTAACAACTCCCAGTCCTTGCAAAGGACTCATCAACCTTCTCACATCTGCTGAAAAGCCCTACCACAAAAATCACAAGCTGCTTCTGTTTTTCCTGTTAACCCTCCTTTACCATCACTCCCCATGTGGAAGCACAGGCATTGACTGAGGGAAATCAGTGCAACCCCATACGAGCTTCCTTTCGAGGATGCACCTCCACATCTGGACTATTTTTAGTTCAGAGTAACCTAAAGTTGAAATGCACAGCAGTGTTTAAGCTGAAGCAGAGTGGAAGTTTCACATTAATCTGACACTCTAGCTCCCTACAGGGCGAAGCGTCAGTTTTACCCCAGCAAATAACATCCTGCCCCAAACTGACAGAGGAAATACCAGCTTAAGATACAATTAATCTGGTTTATCAGAGGATGAAGTGCCTTGAGAGAATGCAAAGGACAGGTATGAGCAGCAATGGCCTTTCTAACCCTGTGTGGTATCATAGGGGTTCTCAGAGAGCCTCCCAGGAAATGCATGTCTGTTCTGAATATGAAACTGTCAGTCTTGTTTCACATCATAGTGCTTATTTTACAAGATACATTTAAAAGTTGGTAACATCTCAATTGCCTTAATTATGCTCTTGGAAAAATCAGTACAGGAGAGAGCTCTCCCCACCCACTGGAGAGCTGGAAAGTCCTACCTTGTAGCCGATATCAGGTAGTGCAGTTTGGTCCCACTGTGCAGGATAGACAGGATGTGATAGAATCATGTTTGGGCTACAGAATAGAAAAAGGAGCCAGTCAGCTGGTGATGCTCCTAACCAAATCCCCCTTCTGGAGAATCTAACCATGGGCTCTAAAGCAGCCTTCAGGCATCTATTCAGGAGCTATAGTTTGTTTTCTATCTGAATGTGCACACCTTAGGCTGAACCAACACTTTAATTGAACCCTCAGCTTCACATGCACTGTCTGCTGGTGAGTTTCTAAAGCAGAGACAGCTCTTATTGAAATAAATCAGTAGCACAAATAATATTTATAGCAGATGTGTTCAAATTCTGTTAAGATGAACTTCTTTTAGAAAAAACTATAAGATAGGGTATCTCAAGTAAGTGCATCTAATTCACTTCATTTCAGTGTATTTGCCAGTTCTGAATTTTAGTTTATCCTCTGCTTTCCAAGGGATGACTTCCACATGCACCACTGCTCTTGGGATTGGCAGTCCCTTGCTCCTAATCACTGCACAGTTTATTTATTAGTGTTAGGGCATAAATCAAGGAATAAAAATTCCTGGCACAGTTGTGTCAGCCCTATGTGGTCTTGCCTCTCACAGAGAGAGCAGATCTGCTCTAGTGGTCTTTCACAGCTGTCAGAGACTGCCAGCAAACATCTCGCCAGAGAATTTTACAGAAGCGTTGCATAATTTACAAATACTGTCACTGCAAAATGTACTGTTAAACCAGTCAGGAAAAGGTACCTAAAAATTAATTTAAGAAGTATAAAATAGTATTCTAGGTAGGTGGGAGGAACTTAGGAGAAAGGTGCTGTCCTCTGGAGACATTGTTAAACAATGAATGTGTATTACCTTCCATCTTGTCCATCTTCAGACTGTTTAGGCAGTCGAATAACACTTCTTTGAGTTTTGAAGAGCACATTTGTTTGGACCATGTCTTGAAAGAAAAACACAATCACTCAATAACGAGACAATTCATTGTCTAGGGACAGGCTATTCCATGTTAAGTAAAAACAAAAAAGGAGGTAGCCCTTAATATTGCATTGTGGTGCTCTCTCTATCCCACCCACCCCAGTGCAAACTTCATTCCCACTTGCACTGCTCCTACTTGGAGATCAGCAAGGTCAACCACCTGCTAGCACAGGCTGTGAAACTTGAAGGCAACCAAGCACCAACTGCACCTGCACTGGTATTCACATCCAGGCTGCTGGCCAGAGAAAATGATACCTGATGGCAGGCCTGCAGCAGGAAAGAGTTTTCAGTGCAATGGGGGCCACAAACCTGGCTTTCCTGGCAGCACAGGGCTGCTCCATGGTGCTAAAAGCAAAGCCTGCCCTCCCTTCTTGGTCCTGTAACAATATCACAGAGCACATGCTGTGTGACATGGCTAATTATCCATTGTTTCCTCCTTTAAACACCACTCTTTACTCATGCCAGGAAACATTTAAAGTTTGGAAAGCTAACAGGAGTTTTAAGATGGGTAAATAAATTAGAAACAGAAAACCATTTTTCATTTTTCCATTTCTCTCTCTGTGCAACCAGCCCTAAATTTTTGTTTGCTGCACTGTGCTTTCTCTCCTCGTAGGAAGATTGCAAGATGTTCACTACAGGCTCACTTCTTCACCTTTGACTTTTCAGTGCTTTTTATTTATCTTTTTCCCCCCTGATTTTTCATTCTTCCTTTCCAGGCGTATAAACCCAAATGTGTAAGCCAAGGTGCCATGAAGCATTTACTCTCAACTCTTCTTCTGAATGTATAATATTGTCAGGTATGTTTTTTTGATTACAGATGCCCAAGTGTAGAAGCTCAAGTGAGGCATCTCAAAACTTTAGAGAAATTTACCTACTGCTCAATTTCTGCTTGGAGAAAATTTGCAGGAGGAAGAAGAGCTGTTCAAAGAGATGCAGACATAGTGTGAAAACCTTCAAACCAGCTGCACTGGGCAATGAACTTAAAACAAGGAGATACTTCACCTGCAAAGTCTAATTTATACTGCTGAGAACCAGCCCTGAAAAAAATAACACCATTCTTGCCAGCTTGATATTCATTCTCCAGAAAGGCAGATGTTACAGTGGCAGTGACGTGACCTGGGTGCTGCAGAAAGAACAAGGAAATTATATGTGTTAGAAACCACCCTTTGGTGTAGGTGTCACTGTGGGGAAATATCAATCTTTCCCCAGGCCCCTGTAACAGGAGGATGTTTTGAAGTAAGTCTCTATGGCTTCAAGCATTTTGTTCTACAGAGATGGAGGGGGTACCCCACTGAGCACAGCTGCTTCTAACAACAGCAACAAAGCAGCCTTCAGCCTGTGTGGTCAGCTCCAGCCAAATGATGTTTGTCAGCTCTGGAAAATGCACCCGCTTCCCAGGCCAATCCCTTGAAGCTTTCACATAGTTCCAGTCCTGCTTTGAGGGACAATAAAGAAGACAATTCCAGCCAGGCATTGGAGCAGCACTGCAAGGGCACCCAGCGGTGCGTGTAGAACACACCAGCTGCAGAACAACACGCTCTAAAGAACTCTCCAAAGATGGCTTAACAAAAGCTTTTGGCATGAATAGCAGAAGAGGAATTTTACCTCTTTCCCATACTCAATCCACTGGTTGGAATCGTCGAGCCAATACCAGACATACTCCATTTTCAGGAGCAGATGAGTGAGGAGACAACACAAGTGCAGAAGAGCTGATGGGCACCTGGCCACTTGCTCTGCCCTGCATTGGAAAAGAAATCCAGATCAAAGTAGGGGTCTTTCCCAAAGCTGTCAAATTGTGCAGTATCTCTGGTCTGATCAGAAATCTATTCATGTCTCAAAAAAGAGACCCACTCCAGCTGGGAAGTGCAGGTTTGCCCCAGAACTGAGAAATTGGTGTTTGGATGTTTATGGGGCATGGTAAGCACCTCAGAAATGACCCTGACTTCTGGCTTGGACCTGTGCTACTGATTTTCCCTAAAATGTATCTTCCTAAAGAACACATTTTGAGAAAATACACTTGACACAGAGATTCCCCTGCAGCCCATAGAGAAGGCCATGGTGAGACAGCTGTGCCCCTGCAGCCTGTGGAGGTCCATGGAGCAGAGATCCACACTGCAGCCCATGGAGAAGGCCATGCTGGAGCATGTGGACAGGCCCTGAAGGAAGCTGCAGCCCATGGGAAATGAACCATGCTGAAGCACGGGAAATTTCTGAGAACAATGGAGGAGTAGATGAGGACAATGAGGAGTAGAAGTTTTACAGACTGAGGATCACACCCATTTCCCTTCCCCTCTGCGTTTCTTTGGTAGGAGGGGGTAGAAAAGTCAGGATTGAAAGAATGAAGTTGAACCTGGGAATCCATGGAGTGGGGGGAATAGGGGATCTAATTTTTTTTTCTCGCAATTTTAAATCTATTTTAATTGGCAACAAATTAACTTGCCCCAAGCCAAGTCTGTCTAGCCAATGTTCACCTTGGCTTTATCTCAGCTCATGAACTTTCCCATCTTATTTTCTCCCTGCTGTCCTGTTGAGGATAGGGAGTGAGAAAGCAGTTCTCACTTGGAGGAGGGGATATCATTACTTACCAGCAAAGTCTCTGCTCTGCACTCTATCCTAGACACAGCACCTACAAAGAGAAGAAAATGAAACAGATAGCCACCAATAATTCCAGCTCATGGGATTTTACTTTGCTTCCTGCTGTGCTTCACCCTCCATTTAATCTCCCAGTTTTGGACCCAGACCACACTTTTTTAATGTATCTCATCAATTTACTGTCCCTACAACATCGCCTATCATAGATCACATATCCATAGCCAAAAGCTGCCAGCCGTTGAGCTTCCAAGGGTCTGTGACACAGCTACTCTGAGCTGCCTGAAGGATCTGAACACGATATTGAAACAGAAACTGGAAACAATCATGTGTCCAGCTCTGACGCCCTTTGTACTTTGGCAGGGATCAAGAGTATTCAGAGCAGGCCAATGAGAGGAAATCATTACAGGAGCAGCTCCCTCAGAGCTGTTTACAGTGCAAAGGTCCACAAAACAAAGGCGTGGCAGCCCCGGACTGCCAGAACAAAGAGTGAGGAAGAACCCGGGGCTCCTTCGCAGACAGACCTCGCTCCAGTGCTGCCTGTGTAAGCAGTAACACTGGCCAGGCCTGTTCCTAGAAAAATGCTCCAAACTATAATTCTCTCCCATTGCACAGCACTCAAGAGATCCAGCACTACCAGGAGATTTTTTTGGACATGGCTGTCCCTTTTTTTCCCCTCTGCACAGCACCGTACTGCTGCTGCTACTGGCACGGCTGAAGAATTCGAAGTTTGTGGATTTGAAGGGTGGAATTTGAGGAAGCAGGTGGAGAGAGGGGAAATGTAAAGGAAAGCAGGGAAGTGGGGTGGGATGATGTTTCCAGGCAGCTTTTTTCTACTGCTGCCCCCCTCTCTCTTCCCTCCATACCCAATCCACATAACCCCTGCTAACCCCTGCCAGCTCCCGTGCTGAGACTTGGGGCTCCCAGTCTGCCTGAATCACAAGAGCTTGCAAATCTGTCCACTTGTGACCTATTTCCCTTTTCACTTTCCAGCATTTCTGCTCCATGCTGGGATTCTCCACTCACCAACTAACCCCAACTAGAAATAAACAGAGGTGAAGCACTTAAAAAGCAGACAGAAATGTTTTGCCAGCAAGGCAGGTAGTGTCCTTCACATTTTGCTGAAGATCTTGTTACATGGTCTTGTGCAACTGTACATTTGCTTTTTATATCTTAACAGGAATAACTTTATACAGAGAAAATTTTATACTTAAAAAGCAACCTCATGCTACCTTTTCCCTTACACAAGAAGAAGAGATGAATGAGTGAAGATACAAACACAACTTACAGTATGGCAAAGTGCAAGCAGGTATCCCTCCAGCAGACCTTAAAGCCAAGCCCGCAAGCTATGAAAACCTGAACTTCCTGCATGTCCAACCCTCCCCTCTCAGCTGCACCCTGGGAAGGCTGTCAGAATCCAGCATGTGCCACTTCCCTGGCAAAGTTCTGTCCTTGGGCTGCCCAGTCACCACCCTTGGGAGCTGAGGGCATCAGCCTTGTGCTTGCCAGGCTGGATGAGCCTGCTCAGCCCTCGCTCTGCATGGCAAAGGTGCCCCGGCTGCAGCAACACCTTCGAAAGTGAGCCACAGCTGGCCTGTGAGAGCTGAGCTCCCTGTGAACTCCCCACAGAACATCTGTACCTTGCTGTCTCCCTCGCAGCCTCTCTGTGGGAGCACGGGTGCCTCTCTGCCGCAGGCCCTTGAGGAAGTGGGGCCAAGTAACATTTTCTTCTGGTTGTTGCGACAGACGCATGCGCATCTGCCAAGCACGAGCAGGCCAGGCACAGCCCAGGGCTTTGGCAGATACAGCTGCAAAATCAGCATCACTACAAACCAGCAGAGTTTAGCCCTGCATCTGGGTTCCTTTCATTGTACTTACCTAAAGCCAATTCCTCTCAGCTTTCCAATGGCTGCAGATATTCAGGACTTTCTCCTTCCTATAAGGAGCAGCTTCTGCCGAACATCGTTCTTGGAAAGCCAACAGCTGGCATTGCCTTGCAAAGCGACCCCCCAAATCTCAGTGCAGGAAGTGGGTGCATCGTTCATCCCGCCCTCCCCAGGGTTAGTGATGGCACAGGTGGGGGGTTTGCAGCAAGCAGAGCCCCACTGAGCCACACAAACCTGTGTGTGCCAAGCACAGAGCCCTGCGAGACAGGCTCGCTCAGCCCTCGGCGCTCTGCACCGCCCCAGCTGTTTGTGTTCCTGCACCTTGGAGCCTGATCCTCGTCTCTGCTCCTCCTCACACAAATCAGACAAGGCTTAGGAGCTTTCCAGTCTGACCTCCAGTCTTTCAGAAGCTGACAGTGCTTCCCAGCAGAGCTCTGAGGCATAACGCTTAACAACAGGTCAAGTAGTCTTAACGATGCAAACTTGTTAAGCCAAAAGCATTTCTTTGACTTTTTTTTTAGTCTCAGATTGTGTTCAGTTGAACTGCCCAGAACATTTTTCTTTCCCAGTGATCCAGTCACACCAGATCAGTAGTGGCTGAAACACATAAATCTCTGAGTTTCCAGAAAGGATACACCCTGCATGCATTCTATAGACATAGCATTAAAACAAACAAACCAACCAACCCAACAACAACAAAACCCCTAGCACATACACACACAAACACACACATACATACACCAAACCAAAACAGAAAAATAAAACCACAAATGTGATTATGAAATCACTTTCTTTCACCTCTGGCCATTCTTGAAGTTCTTAGCCCACTGAGGCCTAAGTGATTCAGTAGACATGAAACAGGAGCTTTAGGAAGAGCATTCTGGCTTGGTAGAAAATGTTTACATATCCTTGCTGGGAGCAGCACACCAACCTCTCTAAAAACAAACAACTCTCCACAAACTGGAAGCTTGAGCTCACTGTAAACTGATACCTTCTGAACATCGTATTTTTTATTTTTATCCCTTTTAATTGCAACGTCATCTGTAGAGCTGTTGAACCTCTGATTTCTCAACCATGGTACTATATCTGTCTGCATTTCCAGTACCTGGGAATGGAACAGGTCTGGAGCAAACATCCTATGTATAGCCCTGGAAGATCATATTCCTGCACAGTCAGCAGAGGCACCCAAGTGTGGTTTCCCTGCATATGTCAAATGACTTCTCCTTTATAAAGAAACCATGGTCCAGCAGGTAGTGTTACTTAGTTCCTCCCAGGAATTTCAATTCTTGTTTGCTTTTTCTCTTCAGAGGAAATGGACAAAGGGACTTTTCACCCTCTGTCTGTGCCTCTGTGACACATAGCAGCTCTGTTGCAATTTCAGACTGCTCCAAGGTTTGATGTGGGAGTCCTGGTGCTACAACACGTGCACACTGTGCCCACATGGGTATTGCAGCCTGGGACCAGGCTGGCAGTACCTCATGCTTTCACCTTAAGATGTGTAAAATCCCCCAGACCAAAGTGGATGGACCCAGAAAATGTTGGGGTGATGGAGCTCACCTGGTTCTGCAAGGTCTTCTGCAGGTTGGTCCCCCAGCCACCCATACTGGGTCCTGGTGCTGTGGGAAGGTGTGCCAGGCAATTCAGCTTCAACAGAGCCTGGCACGAGGAGGGATTGGCTCATGTCTGGGATCCTGGAAGCATTTCCAGATCTCACTTGAATCCTTTCTATCATTTAAAGCCAGTAACTTCTCCTGTAGGTTGTGATGGTTTCCACTGTGAGCATTTTCCCAGTGAGACTGTATTTCCTGTTGGACAATGTCCAGCAGCTTGTAAATTAAATTGTGGGAGGGTAGTGGGGAAACAAGCCCTGCAACCACACTGCTGCTGTCCCAGCTTAATTCAGCACAGGAACAGGAAGCAGTCATTACAAGAATAATAATTCTCAATTGCTTTGAAAATAACCCAACTTTAGTTCCAAAATTTTACATGTTTCAGTAGATTACATTGGATTTGTAAATGGTACTTTGTTTTTATTTTAAGTACATAAATGTTTGATACGAAGGATTAAAAAATGCTCCACATTCTGCTGTTCCTCTTTCCAGCAGTCATTAGAGGATCTCAGCATGCTACTTCCCATCTTTTAGGAACCAAATAACAATTACATGATTGTAAATAGCTAATTGCTGTATTATCTGGACATAACATTGCCACATTAATAATGTAAGCCAAAGTAATCCAATAATGGAAACCTTTTTTATGCCATTAGTTCAAATGAGCATTTATGGATTAAATCAGCAAGTCATGTGCAATTGGCAAGTTAAAGCTTGGATATGAAGTCACTGGTGTCTTCTCACAGCACCAGAAGATGCACTTATTCAGGAATCTGCCCAAGTCTCATCAGTGGTCCTGTCTAATTAAAGGAGGAATTGTATTTCACTGGAGCTAGGCCAAATTCTGAGTTTTCAACTTCACTGGTGAGGAGTGGGTCTGGGAAGCTGGGGGAGGGACCAGGATCTCTCCTGTCATATTCTAGTTGATATTTAACTGTTTGGGTTTTTTTAATGCATTTGCACATTTTAAAATGTAATTTCAGAAAAGTAAAATTCAAAGTTGAAAGATTGTTTCAAAGCTAAAAAACTCATTCTGCTAATACAAAAATCTAAGCAAAATATTCTGATTTACTTTGTTAATACTTGAATTTCAAATATCTTCTCATTAGCTTAATCTGCACTTTCTGGTGAATAAAATTTTATCCCCCTGCATTCTCCTTTCTAATTCATCTGCCTTCTCCCTAATTAGCTCTCCCCAACCCTTCCCCTTGTCCACCACAAGGCTGCTGTAATGGTTCTGTTTGAAACTTGCATTTGGCTTCCATGTATTGGATTCTAAGTTTTGCAACACATCTATTCTTCCTCTATTTGCCAAGCTAGGAAAACAAAATACTGTCTCTGTACACACACACACACACACACAATTTTTCTCAGGACTGGGCTAGGCTGCAAAATGAGGATCTTGGTTTCAAAGACACTGCAGGCAAAGCAAGCTCATTTCAGAGAACTAATTTGCTCTTCTGAAAAAAAGAAAAGGGCAAGAACAGATCCTGATTGGCAAGCTTAGGAACACTTGCAGCAAGGTTTTGGCTCAGTCATCCTCAGTTGCACTGACTAAAAAGAATAAAAGCATGGCCTGCTTTTGGTAGGATCAAAGGTGTCAAAAATGGTGTAAGTAGATTTTTATTGTCTTCTGTGAGTTTTGATGGTTTTCTCAGTAAGTCTTGATTTCTTGTTGGACAACTTCCAGCAGTAACTGTAGTTTGTGTGTAAGATAATCTGAAAGAGTGGGAAAAAAAAAAAAAGAAAGGAAGCTTAGTCCAGAGGAAGTCCTGAGATATGGCTGAAAATCAGAGCATCAGCACTGATGGCTGGAGCACTTTATGTTGGCAGATCAATGTATCTGCTTCCTTTCTTGCTATATGTTTTCTTCTACTGAGTGGTTACTGATCACCTCCATCCAACATCAAATCAAAAGAAAACAAGATTTGGAACAGAAATGACAAACTCAAAGCCGGGCTCTCATTTCTGAAAAAACCCTTGTGCCACCATGCCTACATCCAAAAGAAATCTGTACTAGACACTGCCTGGAGTAGAGATGTACTTCATTTCCACGGCTACATTTGTGTTCAAACCATCCTGGCCTCTTCACCAAGCTAACAGCCCTCTGGCAGTACTCTTCTCCCAGCAGTCCCCTCCCCAGCCTTTCAGCAAGCAAGTTTGTGCATGGGCTCACAGCGTCTGCCTGTAGTCTCTCCATCCTAACTTTTCATCTTTCTGCTCCATGTCAGACATTTCACCCAGAGCTGGTAATCCCAAAGACATGATAAAGTTTAGTAGGTGCTAAGGCTGGGGTGGGAAAGCGACCCTCTCTGTTCCCACTGTTGGTAGACCTCAGCCTTGTCTTTGTTAAAACAAATTTGGCTGTGGAGGCTGTGCCTTGAGAAAGACATCAGAGTGGTGCCAGGGGTCATGATTTAGGTTTCATGAGGTCTGTTGGTCAAGGAGCAATTTGCATCAGAGATGAGCCCTGGGAACAAACCAGCACCCTGACCCTTGAGCGTGCTTAGGTCCACAATACTGAAAGTGAAATGCATACTCACAAAACAGGGTGCGGCAGCGGTCTGACATCTGCCTGTGAATTATGAGGTAGTAGACTGGAAAACCACTCAAAACTATGGTGCATCCAATGCTAATGTTCACAGGGTCTGAGTAGAAAGACATTGCCACTGTGAAGAGGCAGATGATGGTAAAAGAGACAGGAACAAACAGGGGAACCTGGGGAAAAGAGCACAGAAGACTATCAGGGAAAACTGGTGGCTGTAGCTGATCAGACTCTGTATGTGCCAGCACACACTGTATTAATTTCTCCATCTAAAGAAAATGAGAGGAATCATATCCTGTCCTGCAGAATGCTTATGTACAATCAGAGTGCAAACAACTGCATCAGCTTCAGAGCCCAGTGTGCCCTGTGAGGTGCATGCTTCCTATATTCATGTGCACCAAAATCTAAACCTCACTGGCAACTAGAAGCCAAGCAAGGGAAGAAACCACCTACACCCCACGGCTCTGTGAATGTTCTGCTCCTGTGCATGCATATGCACACATACCTACTTGCCACCTAAGGCAACTGCTGAGGGAAAATCTGAAGCCAAGAAAGAAGTGACACTTTGAAACAAAGTGATCTTTGCTTATAAAACTCATGACTCGTGCTGACCTGCCTCCAGTTCGCCTGAGACTTATAGTGACTAAACCAAGACAAACCAGACTCCCTATCTCTATCTCTGTAGTACCTGCACTGAGGACTTCAGCTTCAGTGACACCATGAAGAAAATCAAAGCAGCACTCAGCACTTCAGCCATACCCTATTGGGTGAGCCAATTCATCTGGGTTATTTGGAGAGCAAATAGGAAGACTGCAATAAATAATAAAACCGTGAAACACTCCCTCTGTCTCTGGATCCAAACTCAGCCAAGTAACTCCTTGCCATGGCTGACGGAATGAAGGAGCTGCTCTCATACAGGGTGACAATCTTTACCAGTAATAAAGATTGTATTTTGGATACTCAACATGCCAAGTTGGAAGAGATCGGTTGCTCTAGGTATGGCAGCCATCCAGCCATCAAACTTAGGTGCTCTTGTCTTTTCAGCCAGAGCATCCCCTGCCAGCCGCTCCTGCACGCACACACGCTGCACATCTGCTTGAGAGGTGTGCGAGCGGACTGCTCCCTCCTCTTCCCGGTGTTTTCTCACCGGTTTTAACTCAAAATGCTACAGAGAGAGTAAGTACCAGCACTGTCACCCGTGTGCCACGCTTTGTTCTCCACGGGGCAGAGGCGGGCGAGGGCCCGTGCGCGGCCACTAGAGCGCAGCATGTGCCCGCGCCACCTGCGCGCTGCCCTCGCCTCTTGCGCAGAGCTGACAAAAACCAGGGAAAAGGCGGGGGCAAACCGGCCGAACTGACCAAAAGGCCAGTATTTCCCTCCCTCGTTTAACCAGCATTTAGGAGCCGCTAGAAGTCTGATCTTTGTCTGAAGAAAACCAGGGCAAAATCTCAGCATCTCAAACTATCAGCAGTGCCACTCATTAATAAATTTCCCCTGAGAGGATTGGTTTGAAAGAAAAATTAAAAACTTATTCAGCTTGGTTCTGGGAGAGTACGTGAGTGCAGCCAGCCAACAAACTGGGAAGACTCAAGGTCTCTGCTAAATGCAAAGACCGAGAAGAAAAATTACCCCAAACTTTGCAGGAGGATGCACACAGCTCATAGAGGACTCCTGCGAGCTGCAGGAAGTGTTTCTGTCCCCCGAGCTCCTCACTGCCCAGTGCCCACAGCCCTGGAGGTCCTCTCTCTTCCCAGGAGCTGCTCCTGGAGGCACCACGCAGGGGAACAAACTGCACCCACCTCAAGCACTGCCCCATCCTAATGCCTTCTGCACCTTACCCAGCAGTGGGAAAGGTGCCCAAGCACAGGAAAGCTGCTCCAGCACCAGCTCCAGCATCTCCTGCTGACATGAGGGGCATCCCAGCACCCAGTGGAGTGAGCAAGGCCACAAGAGGGGCCCGCAGCTTTACATGAGACAATATTTCTATACCAGCAGATGATTCCTCCCAAGTCAGGTTTGCTCCCAGGACCCCTCCACCCATGCTCCTTTCCCCAAGCCTGACACCTTCCTGCTTCTCAGCTAGAGCTGAGACTTACCTGCCACTGAAATAACATCCAGGCAAGAGTCCCTTCTTGTAGGCCACAAGAGATGAGCCAGAGGACTGCTCTCTGTACATCTCCCAGTTCAAAGCCTGAAACTCTGTCCCTTGTAGCAAGCAATCTTCTAACAGATGCATCTGGTGACCCCATGTAGAACTGGCTTTATAGGATTTAGCACATCTGGCTGTTTGGGCACGTCAACCAATTTCCGGAGCTCCCCACAGGCATTACTAAACATCAGGGACTGAAACCCTGTAGAGCCTAAAGGCAACCATGGCCAGTAATGCTGTAATTAGGAGCAAATCAAAGAGAGGGATGCCAGGCCTGGCTGTTCCTGGCTGCCAGGCAGGTGCTGTGCATTTACCTTGAAGGGGCTGCGCAGCTCCGGGTGACGGTGGCGATGGACAATGAGCCCGAGGGTGGCCAGTCCTATGAAGAGCCATCGGGAAAAGCTGAAGAAGTTCAGGAGATGGTAGATGTCTCCAATGCACACCATGGCAGTGACCAAAGGGAACTGAGCATTGTGAACATGAAATACAGTTGTTAAACCCATGGATCACCTCCTCCAACCCCCCCCTGCGGGTACTTCACAGCCCCAACATTTTGGAGGTCAGAGACAAAACAGTGTCACAGATTGAAGGCAAAAGCCCTAAAAGGCACTGTTCTGTAGTGCTAGAGAAAAGAGGGATTATTTCAAGATCAGAAGCATCTTCAATGCTTCATGTCCAAGCCAGGGCAATTAAAACATGCATGATCCAAAAGCCTGCACTGCTGGTACACAGACTATATACAATAACATCTGCTAAGTTTTTAGCAGCTCAGCCAAGCTGCAACATGCACTGCAGCACAGTTGGGATAGAGCTGGACCATTGCCATAAAAAAACCCTGAATAAACCAAAACATGAGACCAGACCATCTCTACAAATGCTCATTCCCTGCATTTCCACCACACCTGGGGATTTTAAATTTTCCAAATAGCCAAAGCCTGGCAGAGGTATTTTCATAAGGCAATATCAAGCAGCACCTGTGGCAGATAGTAGGGACTGTACTTTTTAAAAAGGTGCCTAATGTTATAAGGCAGGGACTTCAAGGTTGTACATTTGGATACCACTGCTGGCTCAAAGGGACATAATACTTTGCAGCCATTTCCTGTATCCTGCCTTCTTTATTTTTCAGGGGGCAATTTGATGTCTCAATACCCCCTAAAACACCTTGGTTTATCCAGTCCTTGCAAGAAAGCCAAGACAGCAACAGAACAGAGCACATCACACACAGCCAGATCTCCTTACCATTAACATGACAGCAGGAAGGGGGGTATGCCTTCGAATGTGGATCATGGAGAAGAGAGGAGGCCACTGCCCTTCCCTGGAAGCCACAAACAGAGTCCTAGGAAAAGACAGGGAGCCCTGTACATGAACATTCTACATCCACATCAGAAATGAGATTAGTCACTGAAATGACCTGAGGCATCAAGGCCCCTGCTCCCCTCCCCAGCACAAGTCTGCTGCTGTTCAAGGCCACACTTCTGCTTTTAGCTGCACTTTCACAGAAAGTTTGGTTTGGATTGGAACACACCCCCCCTGCCATGGGCAGGGACAGCTTCCACTGGACCAAGTTGCTCAGAGCTCCACTTTGGGGGCCTTTGGAAGAAAAACAAGGCTGAGTTCCCATAGCTATCCCAAGACCAGTTCAGTGCAGTTCAGAGCCCACCATCAGAACCACTGGCAGTGTCTCTTTGGGTGCCTCATCAGCAGAGACCTTTGGGCAAGTCCAAAGTGATCATGAATGAGCTCAGACTGGACAGGAGTGAGAAAGTCTCTTGCCATCAAAACAGGAATTAATCTTTCCAGTGAAAAGGAAGTGGAGGGATCACAAACTTCAATCCTTTATAAGAGAAACTGGTGAGTTTATGAAAGGAGATTGTCAGCTTGGAAGCCTATATTCTTATATGTACATATATAGAAAAAATAATGTGCAATCTCTTCAAATGACAGATGATTTCCAATCTTCTGGTCAGCTGTTGGAAAATACAGTTTGTCATACTGCCAAGAGACCAGCTACACACAAGAATAGCTACAAAATGAGAGCAGAGAGTTCCTTGCTTGCATCCCTCCTTTGACTCGTGAAAGAGCAATTAGGGAGAAGACAATGACATCCAATTTTATAAATTTAATATCCTCAAAGAAACCATGCCAGAGCATCAGCTGGGCTGAAGCAGGGCCCCAAGCAGCTGGGGCACAAGTGTACAACTGGTTTTATTGCTGTCTCTGTGGCTTTGCAGGGGTGTGGCTGGCAGGCAGCCAGAGGGGCCCCATCAGTGTTTACACGGACTTTCTGCAGTGATTATGTTAAATATGCCAGGATGGGGGAGAGGGGGTCAGTAGGGGACACAAAGAACATCTGTGCTGTTCATCTCATCCTCAAAGAAAACCATTACCTAGAGCAGCTAATGGGAAGGATTGTCCACACCCCTATTTAATACAGGACTTCAGGGTAGTGGATCAGATAATTCATTACCTTTCAGGCTATGAAACATTCCTTTCAGATCAGCTGATTTTCCCCTTTGCAATCAAAGCTGTGAAGCAAAACCCACAGCAGAGTCTGCTCAGCTCCACAGGACCAGCACAACATACTTCTTCATAAGGCCTGCCCTCCTCTCCAATTTCAAGGCTCCCACAAGGACATGGAGTGTGGCAGACAGTGAAGCTGGCAAGTTTATTTTTCCACAGAACAAAGCTTTTCTTATTGCTATAACAAGACTTCCTGAACCTTGACTATTGCTTTAGGAATAGCCCATCCCAATGACATTTCACTGACTTCAAAGCAAAGTTCTCAAGGGAGAGTTTGCCTAGAGAGCCTCACAAGAGAGGGACCCCATGCCCTCCAGCAGCACAGCTGGGTGAACCCAGTGGAAGAAGACTCAGTCCCACTGAGCAGCTGCCAACATCAACAAAGCCTTTAGTTCACCAGAAACACTGACATTTCACTTTAAACTGGGGATTTAAACTGAAGGGTAGGGAAGAAGACAAAAATCTTTGTTTGTGACCAGTTTTGGATACCAAAGTCCAGACCTGGTCAGAAATAGAAAAAGTAGCCAAAAGAGACCATCCTGCAGTGACAACCTGGGAGTAAAAAACCCTATTTTTCCCACAAGAGTGGCTAAAATGCCACTGTGTGGATGGGTAGTTGCACAGGTTGGTGATGCTTCCCTCTGATTCAGTGAGCCAAAAGCATAATAGATCCTTAGGGATGTGACCTTGAAAATGTGAAGATTCCTCCATTCATGGTTCCAAAGCAGGACAGTGCGACAAGGACAGGGACCACGGAGATCAGGCTTTTGAAGGCTCTCTGCACAAAGCTCTGGAGGAAGAGCAAACGTGACTTTAGGGAGCATGTGGTGATCTCTAGGTGTCATCATGGTAAAAAAAAAATAAAACATCTTCCATTGAAGGAGTAATATGGTCATAAATCTCACCCTTTCTACTGTCATCTGCAGGTTACTTTTCATTATCTTTTAGGCACGACAAGAAGAATTTACTGTTGCCCAGTAATCCGGAGAAATTACAAAGCAATAAAGTATTTTGTAGGAAAACCATCTCTGAAAGACTTGTCCTGACCACAGCATAAGCTGGACACATTGAGGAAATCACAATAGCAATGACAACTCACCACAGCCACAGCAGGAGAAGCCAGAACATCTTCTGTTCCCAGGACTGTGTAATAGGAGACGTTGGTGAGCATGTACCCCACAATTACCGTGATCACAGACACAATGACAGCCAGGGGGATATTTCTGCAAGGAAGGGGAACACACACACACACAAAAAGAACAAGCTGCTCTCCCTTGTTATGCACAGTATTACTGCAGATTTTATCTGGCAGTACAACTGGTTGCAGTCAGGTGAACCCACAAACTTATTCCTCCCGTAGTGCACTTGGGGAAGCTGCGGGACCCCCGAGGCTGCCAACCCAGGGCAGCTTCCTCCCAGCCTTACCGTTCAGGTTTGACCAACTCTTCACGCACAAAGCTGGTCTGAAACCTGCACGATGGGAAGAGACGGGGTGAGAGTCGGAGTCATGCTGAGGGCCCCTGTCTGCTGCCCGGGAAGTGCCCTCCCATCGCACCTACCAGCCGGAGTATGCGAACATGCCTGCATAGAAAGCCAGGGGGAGCTTATCCAGAACCAGCGACTGTCTGTCGAAAGCATCCTGGAAGTTCTCGGTGTGGCCTGCAGAGGAGATAAACAACGGACACAAAGCAGGAAAATGTCAGAGACAGGCTTCCTTCCCTGTGGGATAACATCCCTTGTGCCTCTGGCCCAGACCTGGGAAGAGTGTTTGGGATTTCCTTGGAGAAGGATATTCAAATCCATTTCATTGCTTGAATTTCAGTGCTGTTGCTGATATGTTTACTTTCCTACAGTGACATTAAAAACCAAAAAAAAAAAAAAANTATTCCTTGTCCAGCTATGGTAGGCATTTCAGGAAGGGCAACAACAATAGCTAGCTGTTCCCAACAGACCCTGCTGTGGGAGCAGGAGAGCATGGAGACAACGGGATCCACACTGTCCTCTCCTTTCTTTAAGCCCAAAATGAAGTTTTTGGATTGACCCCCATGTCCAGCCCCCTCAGCAGCTGGACACACACTCCCCTTTGATGTGGTGCAGCTAACTCAGCTCTCACTGTGCTCTCTCCTGCTCCTGCTGCTGGAGCACTGACCCCAGCCCTGTGCTGGCCAGAGCATGGGAACCAGGCTGGAGGAGGGGATGGGAGCAGGACCTGCCAGGGACCCACCTCCACTCCCCCACAGGAACGGACACAGAGCCCAAAAGCAAATAAAATTTTTAAAGTAGAGGTGTCTCAGATAGTTACCAACTAATTTTCATTAAGTTCTCTGCTTGAAACAACAAAACAAAACAAAAATCAAAGTCAGGATTTTCTCTAAATCAAAACAAAAAAATTTAGGGAAAAGAGAATGAATGGCCTCTCATTTGAACACAGCAAAAGGAATTGCATTCCCAACATTTTCAAATCCAGGTAACCCAAGGTTTGATTCCACATCTATGTTCAGTTTTCCATAATAAACTCTCTTTAAGAGGTGAGAAGTGTTCCTAGTTGGGCTTTACCAGGCAAGGTGTGACATGGCACAGAGCACATGGAGAGAGTCAGGCCACTTCTATGGAGGTGCATCTGCAAGAAGTTCAGTGATGAGATTTGGGCACTTGGGTTTGAAACACTGGCCCAGCAAGTGTCTAATATAAGCCTGAGCCAAAGAGAAGGTAATGGCAGAGGAAAGGACAGAAGTGAAATAAAAAAAAAAAAAGCAGCACGAGGCAGAGGAATCAAGCAGAATGATTTAAAAGCACAAAACTGATTTTTAAACACACACACACACAAAAAAAAATGAAGTCAATTTGAAAATAGGTTGGAAGAAAATTAACCCGAAATCTAGGAGTGGGCCTATTGGGGTACTTTTTTATGTTCTAAAATGATGGCTGGTAAGTGATGGTGCATGAAAAGGATTTATTGCCTGCAATGCATTAATGAGCAATTTACAGTCCCCTGTGAGTCACACTAAATACAACCTGTCATACTGGAGTCTCTTGGTGAAATCTCCCTCCAGACCTCACCTACACTTACCCTCCCCACCAGAGGATGGGTGCCAGGGCTCCAGATTGTCATTTGAAGGCATTCCTAACAATAATGGCTTGGGATTCCTAGCTGCAAGGCAGAACTTTAGTTCAGAAGCCTGCCAGCCCAAGGGGAGCTTTGCATGTTCAAAGGAGCCAGCTCCAGACATCAGAAAGAAACATGAGCACAGAGCCCATTGCCTGTGGTGTTTTCTCTGCAGAAGAAGGTAATAACATGAAGAGGGAGCAGGCTTCATCCCTTGAGTGGGAATGCCTTTTCTATAAACTGAGGCTTGGATTAAAGCCAATCCTCTTTTATCATTCACAGAAGATCCTCCTGGTAGGGCTTTTCTCCCCCACTCTGCATGCAGGCATGAAACCCTGTACCAAATTCATTGTAAATTCACTGAATTACCATCTCAATCTGGAGGTAAAAAACATTAGCTTGTGCCACAGAAGGGTTAGAGATACCATTGCCAGGGCTCAGCTGAGGGCTGGTAACTCATTACACAGGGGATTGGCACAGGGGGTGCTGTCACATATCCTAAAGGTCCATGGAATATGTGCTGCTTTGGAAAGATTCGAGCTACACTGGAAATAGGCAAGTCTGACTCCAAAGAAAGACCATCTGCAGAGGAAGGTAAGGGTGACCCTGGGTAGGATCCCACATCCTCTGGCACTAAGTCCCACTAAATTCTGGAGAAAGCACCACCCAGCCAGGTGCATCAGCCCAGTGCAATGATGCAGCTTGTGTCGGTCTCAGCTCCCAGCGAATTCACATCTGGCACACGGACAGAGAAAGATCCTGCCAGCTGAGTGAGCACCACACTTGTCACTGGGGACCAATACAGGCCATGGCAGGGGGCACATCGAGCACCCTCCTCAGCCATGCAGCAACACCTACCCTGAGCCAGCAGCATCATCCCTGGCACAATGATGAGTGCGAGAGCCAGGAGCTTGACGACGGAGAGAGCCGTCTGCAGCCGCGCGCTCCAGGTGACGCTCCAGGAATTGAGGGTGAGGACCATGTCTGGAGAGGAAACCACACTGCTACAGCTGCAGCCTGGGCTCAATACACACAGGAAAAAATACAGCAGCTCTCCCTGCCCTAGGGATGCTGGGGGAAAGGCTGCAACTTTATGCCTTAGAGAGCATGCCTGGAGTGGGAGATGTCTGAAAACATTGGTCCAGCATACTGTGTTTAAAGAGGGTTATGCTCCTAAAAGGGAGCAGGAATCTGGTTCCTGCTGGGTGATCCACACCTGCCTGAGGGAAAGGTATTGCACATCTCAGCTCACTTCACAGCATTCCCTGTGCCTGTCCACACCAGTCTGGAGCAGGCAGGACAGCTTCAAGGGCTGCATGCACTAGGAGAGGAGCCCAAAACCCCAAGCCTTACACCCACAATTCACGTGGCTTTTGCACAATTAAACATGGAGAGTTTCTTCTCTCACACCTGGCAAAATCCCCCTACCTAGGGCTCCAGCTGCTCATCAGGGAGGCCCATTCCATTTCCTAGAGAATATAGTGGCCCAACACCATCACCTTGAATCAGAACATTTTGGTTAGCTGAGGAGGTAAGACAGAACCCTTATCCCACAGTTGTCCCCAGGAAATAACACCCCTAAGTGCTCCTAGTCTAGGGCAGAGAGGCCAGGATAGACAATCCCATAAATGTCTGTACTTACAGTAGCCCAGGAGAGACACGAGCTTCACGGCAGGGACAGGGGCAGCACAGGGGGCGAAAAACGGCTCCAGCATGTAACGTCCAAATGCCAGGGAAACCACAGCACTGTTGGCTGGCCTGGAAGGGGAGGAACCAAGCACAAACTGCCCTGAGGATGGCTGAAAAATGCCATGAGGTAAAACTGCACAAAACTTGGGAAGGGGAGCAAGTTTCCCCAGCTGGCTTAATCCTCTCACCCATGCAGATGGTGAATTCCCATCGAGTTTTTCTCATAGGTTTTTCTCAGTGAATGGGTTAAAAACCACATGCTGCAAAATGATTAATTTCCAACTTGAAAGCAAAAGTTGAGATTAATCATACTGAGCAATGCAAGTGTAGTTCATATGTTCTTCATCTGAGCTTACATGAAGGATACAGGTTACTGAGAGGTGAGGACTTCCTTTTTAATGTTAAAAAAATAAGTAGTTCACAATTTTATAAATTATTTAACTTGGGGCTAAGCCAGGAAGTTTCTCCACTTTCCGAATCTGAAGAAACCAAAGAAGTTTCACACTGAAAACAGAAGATCTGAAATAAATCTGGCATTGATTACCAGTCTCTGAAATATACCACAGCTCTTGGGGGATAAGAGCTGCCAGGGGAAAAGAGAGATTATTCTTCAAGTACAGAACACATTCAACATTTGTAACTATTTCCACATTGTGTCTTCTTCCTTTTATCACTGAAAAAATCCTCAAAAAATAATTCAGCTTGTTTCTACTCTTTACTTTACAAACTGCCTGGACTGTTGGCTGGTGCCATAACTTTTGGTATTTTATATTATCACTGCATCCAGGAATAGGCAAATCTCTTACCTGATAGCAAAAAACTCTGCCCACAGGAATAAGAAGCTTGGCAGAGGCCCTAGTGTCTCCAAAATGTAGATATAATGTCCTCCAGACTTGGTGATTCTTGTTCCAAGCTCTGCATAACACAAGGCACCTGGAAAAGTTCAGGTAGAAATGTACCAAGTAAATAATCCCAGAGATTTTCCCTTTTCTGTGTGATTTTTTAGGGATTGAACAAATCCATTTAAAATAAGTAGTGAGTGAGAGGAAGAAAAAGAGGCTTAACAGAACCACTTTTCCCTATTTCTGTGCACTCCTGTGGTTTGAAGTAAGTTTTGAAGTAATTGTCTTACCTGTCAGGTTGAAAGAAATTCTCTATTTTGTGGCTAATGTTACAGCATTTCCATGGAAGCTCTGAAGAAGGGCATGTGATAGAAATGCTGCACAGAGCTACAAGAGGTTCCCTTTGAAATATACCCTGGATTCTTGCTTCTCCTCACTGTCAGACTGGTGAAATGGTGCTTACAAAGCAGCTACAGCAGCTCAGCCACAAGCCATGGCTGAACTGGTCATTCCAGTCATGTTTTTGATCCCAGGCCACATTCTTGTGTCCTTATCTTGCATCTTCACATAAATCCCTTCCCTCCTTTGAATCCAGTGGGGACATGGCCATGCCTCCAAGTCCCATGGCAATGCTGCCATATTCAGGTCATGCAGGATGGTGACCACCTCAATGTTTCCTGCCTCCCTGTTGGAAAATGTGTGCAGAATTCCTGTTCAAAGCATCAAACATAGGCAGGCAGCTCATCAGTGGGTCCCTTTAAAGGCTTCAAGCATGCATAGAAGTATGTTGCTGAACCCATGGAATGGGACTTGCATATGAACCCCACTTGAAAGAAAAAAAGCATAAAAGAAAGCAGGCCTTTTAATATACTGCAAAAAAGTGCCAGAGAAATGATCAGGGGAGGTCATCAAGCTGCTAAAAGGGAAGGACAAACCAACAAATCCAGCTACAAAATGCAATCACTTGATAAAGAGGCTCCCAAAGCCCTTCCAGCAGAATGTATCAAAGGATGCTGTAGAGGGAGAAACCTTTGCAAGTGCAGAGCTTGGCTATGTGATTACACACACATTACACACAGTATCATTTACTGTTCTGCTTGGTTAAAAGAAACACCATGCCCACATTATTCTGTCTGTTTTTCTTTAAGCAGAGGTGTATAACTCACCAAACAACCACACAGAGGTTGCAATGTGAAATATTGGTACACATATGCTAAGAGCAAGAACAACTTGTTGCCCTATTAACAATCTAATGTCTCAATTTCTAAACTTGCATGTACATGCCACAGTGTCAAAGTGTTTTGCCTTTTTTTTTTTTTGGTGGATTTTTTTTTTTTTTAGTAAGTTAAAACAGAAGAAGAATGTTAAAGTCACCCATTGTAATAAGCATCAGATTTCTGTCTGGGCTGGAAGAACTTGCAGTTGTCCTAATAGCACCTTTAGAGAGTTTCTGACATGGTGATTTTATAGAGTTAATGAAAGAAACTAAAAGCCATGTGTTTTATTCAATGTAACACAGAAGAAACTCAAAAGAACTAGAATGAAACTGTCATGAAAAAGACAACCTTTGTGAGAAAAGACTGGTACTAAATGCCAGAGATCAAGCCAATAGTAGCACACAAAAAGTGGGGCAGCATCAGACATATCCACACCATTTCTTACAGACACCCAACACCCACCCTGGTGCATCCCCTGCAGCTCCCCAGGCATTCTGCTCCAGCCCTTCTCTCTGACAGAAAGGGGCTCCCACGGGGCACATTGGCACTCTCCCTTCCTACTCTCTTCACAGTGTCTGTGAAAAGCACAGCACAGCCCTCATATTCCCTTTGAGGTGCCTACATCTCCTTTCTACCTTACAGAAGGAGTCCCCTCATTCTCTCCCAGCTTTCCTGACACAGACCATGCTGTCTCCATTCACAGCCACTGTCACTCCCCTCACCTGGATTTGTACAAGAATTGATATTCACAGATCATAAATGCTGGAAGTTTGTCCATTACCCCAGGGAAATAATTTGAACTAAAAACTCCTATTGACCATCCCCTGACTTAAACATTTGTTGCAGCAGGAACCAGGAATTTTGAGTTTATTCAACTTTCTAAACATAAAGATCTGCAGGCTCCCCTCACCTCCCAGGTGCTTAAGCAAAGGCTGCCAAAGCTCAGCACTCACCAAACATGGAGAGAAGCCCACAGGAAAACCAGATGACCAAGGAGAATCCCACACTGCCTGAGTTTTTCAGCACTCCTTTGGGGGAAATGAAGATGCCACTGCCCACCATGCTGCCGATGAGCAGTGAGAAAGCCCGCAGCAAAGTTATCTTTTTCCTCAGGAAGATGGCCTCTTCTTTCTTGTCTTTCCCCATGGCTTTCTTCTAATCACAGGGGAAGGTCACACATTCAGGAGCTGCAGTCTCCCAAGTGTCCTCAAGGCTCACCTGTAACACAAGGAGTTAGGGATTCAAGGATCTTCTTTTCGGGACAAAATTTTTTTCCAGTAACTGGACAAGAGCTGTTGAATCTGTTCTCCTCAGCTGCAGGAAGCACCAACCAAACCACAGGTGACTAGAACACCCTTGGTATCATCTCTCTCATCAGTCCAGCTCCCAAGGGACACTTCAAGTGTTTTCTGCTTCTTCTTCCAGGTGGCACAGAGCATTACATGCTGCATGCCAGCCACACCTCAGGATGAGTCCCAGATTTGACTTTGAGTACTGTCAGGTTGCCCAGACTGGAACTGGCCAGCTTGGGGTTAATTTAATGGGATCTAATAGGGGGATACATTGATTTCAGCTCACTGGCAGAAAACAGATTTAAAGTTGCAAACTTAACAATCAATACCTTGAGAATCTCTGTGATTAGAAAAACATTAAACTGCATTAGTTGGTGCACAGAGATGATTTAAGCTTTTTTAACTTTCTATCCACCCTTGCTGAATGAACTAGTCCTGATTTTCTCACTAGAGCTCCATTTAATCATTGCTTCTTAATATAGTGTCAAGCCTTTTTGCTTTCAAAGCCTTAAGAGTCAGGAATAAGTACTGTTTACAACTGTAAGACAGAGCTTAGTCATTACTAATAGATGTGCCATTTCTTCTATTAATATAAAAAATTCTTTGGTAATAACAGCAGCAGTGAAGTTTTTCCTAGAAAATAAGGAACTTCAGACACTTCAGGGATCACAAGTTGATCCAGATTTAGTTCTCACAAAGTGCAGCAACCTCCCACTTCCCCTCCTTGTCTCTCCTGTCTATCACCCCTAAACTGGCAACTTCACCAAGAAACTCACCTTCTGCTTAGGTAGGTAAGACGAATTCAGGTCACTCACTACAGCCTAATTTGCTGTAGCAAACCTATTTGTAGTTTTCCTAATAGCAAGGTAGATGTTTTACACTAGCAATTATCCCTGGAAGAGCAGGCAAGACAAGCCTGGAGTAGATAATTTGGCTCTTTTCCAGCCACACATCCCCAACAATGCTCACACACTCAGCTTCTGTGCTTTTCTTTTCATTATTCTACCAATAGTAAATTGCATTATGGTGAATATTTGCCCCAGCCCCATGGCTGTACATTATTGCAAAGTTACATTTTAAATGAGTCCCTATTTTTTGGGTTTTTTGAATAATTCAGTAATTGCAGTGGTGTGTCCACAAGGAGACAGTGGTCACCTCTAGAAGCAGACCTAAGCAGCCAGAAATTGCTTTGTTGGTAGAGAGATAAAAATGTTCCCCTAACTTTGAGGGGACAGTTCTTGTTACCACTCACCCACAATACTTCTTTGCATGCCCTGGGTAAACTCAGTGTAACCAAAGTCTTTTCTCCCCCATCCCCAGCTCTTTTCCCACCTGGAAGCTGGCTGGAGGAAGCAGGTTATCACTTTCTCTGCACACACATGACAAGCACATGCAGCACAAGCATGAGCTGCTTTCTTTGAGATTGCACCAAGCCTGCACAAGCATCTTCTCAATCAAACCAGCCAAGTTTAGTTATTAAACCTCTAATGAGGCCCATAGGACTCTTTAAGGCACAGATGGGTCACATCAGCCTCGCCTGGTCCCACAGAGATGCTCCTCAGAGTCCCAAAACCTCACAGGGCTGCTGGAGACAGCAGCTCTGGAAGAGCAGGGATAGACCCCTGGGAGCCTCCCAACCCCTCAGCTGCAGTTCCCTCAGACACCAATTAATTACCTTAATGTGAAATTCCAATATTGTCTGGTATTCCTCAGCTGAAATGAGACCCACACAGCATTCATTTGCAGGGGTGAAACACAGAGCCTCACCAAGCTGAAGAGAGATGCTGTGCAGAGCTGTGTCTAAAGCACCGTTCGGAGAGAATGAAAAGTTCACTTCTCTGTTTGGCTGGCTTTTAAACAAAGCAGGTGCATTTACAATCCATCAGACTCCCATTTCTTGCTGGGATCCTGAAGCCACAGAAGACAGCGTCTCTTTGCAGGCTCTGAAATTACACAGAGAGAGCAGGGGAGGAACAAAAAAAGGAGAGATCAAATCAAATTTACACACCAGGTTAATGATCCAAAGTAAACACCAAACTCTGTACTTCTGTCCCCATGCTTTTTTTCTTTTTTCTTTTTTATTTTAATACTACTGCCACACAAACGTATGTGGAGATAAAACAATCCAGTCCAGTAAATTTGAGAAACATGAAATGTATCAGCACTTGTTCCAGAAGTGGTTGAAGGAGGAGGAAAAAAGGCGGAAAAGAGAAAAAATTATAAAGAGTAACAGAAAACTATTGAATAGAACTTCAAAGAGTCACCTAGCAGAGCCCACAGCCCAGAGAGACCATTCCTGCCTGCTCTGCTTTCCAGCTACATTCCAGCACCAGGCACATTAAAATTCAGGGATGTTAATCCTTGTGGCAATGCTTAAGAATATTCACAATGTGCTTAGTGCAAAGGAAACAGGCAAAGCTGCTTTTTGTTCACCCCTCTGACTTAAACGACAGGCTCAGATCCTCCTTGTCCCAAAATGCAGTACCTTTACATGAGAGAGATCATCAGTCAGCAGGGCTGGAGAAAAACACTACTCAAACCTGTTTCACAACTTATCACATACACTGGATCCTTCCTTCCTCGCTCTTCATTTGCACTGATTTTATTGATGGTTTGGGGTTTCTCAGCTGTTATTCTTACCTCACAAACACTGGAGCGTGGACGGAGAGGGAGGAGACAGGCATGAAGAGAGAATCGTGTCTCTTACTCTTTGTAGTGGTGTCTAGAAGCCCCAGCCAAGAGCAGGACCCACTGTGCTCAGCACAGTGTGGATATTACTCTGATGAAAAGCTAGTGAGATAAACAAGCAGGCTGGAAAAGGAGAGGAGGGAGAGAGCATCATTCTCAGCTGGGAGCTGAGACCTAGAACAGAGAGTGACCTTTCTCTTCCTATCACGCAGGGAGCGGGTGGCATCCCTGGGAAAACACTCTACCTCCAGAGTCCCAGTTCAATGACCTACCCCCTAAAAAACACTCCAGCTGCTAGGGAATATTCCCAAATATTTACAGCTGTATTTTCTTTGCATCCTCAATCAATATCATATAGCCAAGAACAGGTTAACCCCTTCCTTTTTGTACTGCAAAAGATGCAGGTGTCAAACTATTCCTTGCAGTCTATTTTTTCTTTTTTGGTGCCAAAAATGTCACTCCAATTCAATGTCTACCACAAGGCACAGAATCTAACTAAATAAAATCAGCAGTGAATGGGAGCATTTTTATTCATGCATGAGAGTAACATAAATAAGCTTTAATGAGGCTGGTGGTGGTCTGTTCTGGGAACTCAATCAGAAAATCTATTTGGGAGACCTGAGAGATGTTTGTTTATAGACCAAAATGAACAGAAGAAACAGGCTGAAAGGACAAGACATGCAGCTCAACTTCTTTTCAGCATTCTACAGCTGGTTTGCCACCCTGGATAAGAAACCAAAAGGGACAGTAGTTAATAAATCAAGCTCAGGCTTGCAGCCCCAGATGTAGTAATAAATCCATGCAATTGCCTTAGGTGTAAATGTAAAAATAATTTCCATTGGCTTCTCTTTCTACAGAGTTTCACAAATATCATCTTGTGAACTGCCTATCAAATGACTACTATTTCCTAACATTTCTGTCTTAATGAAAAAATTTTTTGCCTTGACAGCAAAATTGCTCTTGGCTCAGGTCACAGCACTTCTATTATATCATTTAGGCATTTCCAGTTGTCCTTCTGACAGGGGAAATTTTTCTGGAATTTTTCAGGCTGATGGTATGGTGAGTCTGGACCTCTTGATGATATGAGGATGACCTTTTAATTGAGAGATTGAGAGCTTAAAAGTGTTGAATCCACACTTTGGCTATAAATTGGACTAAACCAAAACCAAGGTTTTCAAGCAGCTAAATTCCTGTTGGCTTGAGAGTTCCTTCCTACCAGGATTTATATTGTACACCAAGTTTAAAATTCTTCATTATGACCAGTCTGCCAAAGCAGACATTACAAATGGAGATATTTTATAACCATAGTGCAGATTGATTTCCAGGATGCACAGATCATACATCATCATCTCACTTTTCTGGGCATCCGATTGTAACTCTCCATTCAGCTGCCACAAGGAACTTGCACTTCTGTGTATCCAGAACTGATTTGCCATTAATGTTGTTGTGCAGGAACATGGGCCCTTTCATGAGTATTTCTTCCTCCCATGTTGCCAGTGACATGCAAAACACAAATCTGGAGAGATGCACACATGATTAAAAAAGACTCCAGTCTTCTTCCACAGCACCAGCTATTAAAGACTGTCAGAAAAGTGCACCAGCATCCCTGCAAGATGAACTAACATGATTCCTCTTTCTTGCAAGCAGGAGCAGAGAACACCCAAGGCACTTGCCTCCCAGCCCATCAGATCCAAAGGAGCAACAACATCCAGAGCACTGGGCACTGGAGCACATGAATCCTAGGAAAACAGAGAAACAATGCACTCAACAAGAGACTGTCTCACGTAGTTGTGTTTCCTGAGGTCAACATCTTGGCTCTACATTATCTCTAGTGGGGCACAGTGCAGGGAAGCGTCCTCAGAGCTTTGTTCTTTTGTGGACAGTCCTCCAAGTAGCAAGCTGTTTTCACTCTCCAGATCAAACCTCCTGCCTGGAACAAGACAATTTGTCCTATTCAAAACTGTTTTCTTAGCTGCGCAAGACAGAACACAAACAAAAATAAATCTAAACGTTTCTAGCAGAAGACACCCAACAGAGAAGTCTAATGTTGTAGCAAAGCACAGCCAAACTTTCCCCAAATGAGAATTCTTCTCAAGCACTTCAAATTAAAAAAAAAAAAAAAATTCCATAGAGAGAAATCCTCCCTCATTCCAATGGTTTGTGGCACTGCATCAGTGCTGAGGTCTCAGGGGCTGCCTGCCTTTGATCTGAGGCTGGGCAGTGCCAATGCTCAACAGCTTCTCCTGCAAGGGAAATTCCTCCATGAACCAAGCCTTTGTTTTACCTCAGGCCTTGGCTGGTGACTATAAAGGACACTGCTTCCTAGCCACTGCTTGGTGACTTGGAAAAAAACAAGTTTGAGAGACTCAGGCTGCCCTGTGGGAGCTGTTACTCATCCCTGGGGCTGCTGTGGTGGGTTCTTTATCAAGGCCAGTATTTCCATCAGCAATAGGCCAGCACCATCATCCAGAACCAGGCAGTGCTTTAGAGCTGCAGACTGTTCCCTAAGCCTCTCCATAAATATTCTGCAAGAAAAAGAGACATTTCCTGAATGGGGGAAAAGGCCAAAATGGCCACGCTCATCACCAGCTTTCCTCACAAAGAGGTAATTCCTCACTAATACCAGCTATCTCATCCTGCTACAGAGACAGGTCTCTCCTGGTGAAACTCCTGCTGGAGTCAGAAGAAACCCTCTGCTGCTTTTGCTGTTGTCAGATGGGCCCCATCGATGGGGGTTCCTGATCTACCCTGCTTTAGCCATCTGGAATGGAATCCTTTGAGAGCTGACTCAAGTAATAAAATTCCTCTTTCCCTATTGCTTCATATATTACATTAGTTTCCCCCTCAATCTCATGGCAGTGCTGATGATTTATCACCTCAGGCCTCCAGTTCCCCTTGGACTCCACCTCACTGTCTGGGTTTGCTCCTTCTCTTTCCACCTTCGAGGAATTCAAAATACAATTTAAACATTAAAAAACAACAACCCTTTACACCTGCATTAGTTACTCACTTTGATTGCTGCTCATGGTCTAATCCCCAGTTAAACCTTGGTGTTTTATGCTAAATCACCTGACTCACACACAGCCCAGCCTCTGCCTTGAACATACCTCAGGGTGGGGGGAGTCTCTCCTTTTGGCCTTTCTGCTCAGCTGTTACTCATTTAATAAAATATAAGCCAAATATACAATTATGCTGGAAGGAACATGTTTCCTTGTTAGTCCTTTTTGGCTCTTATCCAGCAATTTCCAGGCAATGGGGATTTATATTTTACTACACAAAGTTTTGGATTAATTCCTTACCATTTTCCAGGCCTCTGATGGAAGGAAGGGGAACAAGAAGGGTTTTCTCTGACCTCTACCTCACCCCCCACGAGACAGCACAGGAACACACATCCTGGTCTGTCCTGGGTAACAGGGAGCAGTGACTTGTGAAGACAGAATGTGCCTTTTTACATAACATGGCACCATATCATCTCAGGCAGTGCAGCTCCTGCCAGCTCCCCAGAGCCAGAGGGATGGCACCAGAAACTAATCAAACACCTAACTCATGTTTTTTTCAGGTAACATACAGGCCACCCCCCATTTTCACTTGTATTTAGTGAGAATCAGATTCTAGGAACAAGCATGTCAACAAAAGCAGATCAACATGCTCACTGGGAAGGTTAAGTCAACACAAGGGCATGTTTATCCAACTTTAATGGAAGTACAGTCATGAAAGTGTCTGCTGGGAAGGATCTCTGGGTGTCTCTGGCCCTGTCTCCCATGAGAAGCAGGACTGTTGCCAACACTAGCTCAGATCATCCCTTGCTTTGTCTAGCCAAGGCTTAACCCCCCTCCAGAGTCCCTGACCTCTCCTGGTAACCTGTTCCAGTGCTGCACCATCGTCCCATGGAAAAGCTTCTCCCAAAGGCCACTCAGGACATCCCAAGCCCTGCTTGTGGCTGTTACCCAGAGCCATGTCATCATCTGACCCTCCAGAGGCCTCCAGCTCATAGCAGTCCTTGCCACCCTCCCTCTCCAGCAGCCAGGGCTCCACCAGCCCCCACAGATTCACTTCTCTTTGGGTTTCCCTGAAGTCTGAGGACTCAACACTGCTGCAAGTTGTGGCTGCTTAAGCACAGACAGCTACAGGAAATGAAAGGCACCAACTGGATGTTCCCCCCCAATCTGGAGGCTCCAGCATGTCTCTGATGTCCCCTGAGCCCCACACTGAAACAACCTCTAGCCTTGGAAACCCTATTTTTGGTGCTTTTTCTTTCTCCTCCCTCTCCTTTTTCCATCCTGGACTTTGAACCTCCCTATGATGCTGTCCACACGATTGCATCATTTGTGGCAGGTAAGGTCAGCATGAATAGAAGGAAGTACAAACAGCACTTCACACAGCACACCAGCAGCTGGGAGAACCTGCAGCCAGCAGAGGTTATGGACCCAGTCAGGTCTAATAAAGACCTGCCTCAGTGGAGGGGCAGGAACTACAACTGCAATTATTCATGTTGAAATGGAGGTCACTACATCTCCTGCTTCAGAGGCAAATCTGAGCCCTGCAGGGTGTCTCAGGAGGAGATTTCCTTTGCACATAGCACTGAGCCAGGACAGCCCAGCAAGGCTCTACTGAGGGCTGCACAAAGGAAAAAATACCACGTGTTTTCTTTCCCTTGTCACTGTAGCTCAGCACAGGTGCAGAATAGGCACGGAGAGAGGAAGGGAGGATTTCCCCTACAGGACTCAGCTGTAGCCCTGTGAGGCACTTGGACCTGGGGGCACTGTGGACAGTACCAAGGAGTCACCATCCTGAACATGGAAGATCTGAATGCAGCTCCCCTCCTGGGTGCCTTAAAACAATACCAGCCAGTGCATCCCCAGCTCCTGGCATCTCCACATGGCTCCATCTTGGGAGTCCTTCCTGTGTGGGCACCAGCAGCTCAAACCTCTGCTCGTTTCTGTCCCCAGCTGACTTGCCATGAGAGACAAGGAGAACAAGAGGACTGCTCAGGGCAGCTACTGCTCACCAGGTAGAGGTGGGACAAGGAGAACGTTTGCCTGAGGAAGATCACTGCTCTGGCAGGGGCTGCAGCCCTGTCAGCAGTGCTGGCTGCCTCAGGGGACACCCTCTCCGTGGCATCAGTGCTTTGTGAGAGGTGCCTCATGCAAGTGAGAACACTGCAAAATTCAGGACATCTGTACAAATTCCAGACTGATGCAGCTGCTGAAATGTAATTATGAAAAATATTAGCCATTGAATTGAGAAGGCATTACAAAACAGCTAAGGAGAAAGAAAATGAACTAGCATGCTGTGATTGATGTAAGCACCTAACAGCCTCCACATGTCACTGGGACCAGCTCAGGCTGCACCAGCTGAGGCACTCCTTCCAGAGATGGAAAAACTTCCAAGGGGAGCAACTACACAGCTGGGGCCAAGCCTTGTTCCCTGTCACAGAGCTGGTGAACTGTGTGGGCCTCTATTGCCACACAAAGATGGGTTTTCAGGGGCACAAGGACTCTGGCCACAGTTTGGACTTCTGCACTTATCAAAGCTTGGGACTGAAACATAATCAGCTGGGATGAGTAACTAGATGTCAGGAATACTCCCCAGTCCTGTTCAGAATTGGACCTCTGGGCCACCAAGAGTGTTTGCTCTCAATCAGCAGCTGCTGAGCATCCCCAGACCTCACCACCACTACCAGGAGCTGCCAGTCCCTGCCAGCCACTTTCCATCCCACTGCAACCCCTGATAACAGCTGACCTTTGGTGCTGAGCTCTGGAGAGATTCAGGGACAAACAAAGAGGGAGGTCATGGTCAGTGTTGCTCCCTGGACTCACCCATATGGCCAAGGTTGTCAAACAATCACCCTCTCCTTTCCCAGTGTCTCTTTGGCTGCCCCCAACAGGCATCCTTATACCAGTTGGGTGGGAAAAGTTACCATTGCAGATCAAAGAGCTCAGATCCAAGCCCCAGGTCAATGGGTCATGCACTATGCAACTGTACTCACATGCAAAACACATCCAGCCTCTTGCTGTACTTTCATAAAGCACATCCAGAAAGAAGATGCAACATACCCTGCATATAAATTGAGAGAAGACAGTAGGAGCAGTATTAAAAGATTATCCCACCTGCATCCAACTGTTTCTATTTAACAGGTGGCTACTCAGCAGCAGGGACAGAGGATACCAAATCACTATGTTCTGGTAATCCCTGCAACTCTCTCATCCCTCCCCAGCCATCTAGGGCTCCTTTAGACAAAGGAAAGATGAAGGAAAATATTTCTTGGGTTTTTTTCCCCTTCCTCCTCTACACTCTTTTTGTTTTTTCTATAGAAATGTAACTTAAAAAGGCACCAGCAGAATGCCACAGACATGTAGCAGATGGAGAAGCAAGCCATAATTTCAGTCCCAAGACATGGGGAAGCCAACAAGTCTTTCCACAGGTTTCAGCAAGCTTCAGGTAAAGACCTCCAGAGTAAGGAAGGAAAGAAAACACAAACCCTTGCACTTTGATCACACCCTCAAACAGTGGGGAGCCTGGGATCCTTGAGGTGAAGCCTTTGGGGGTGCCCTGTCCCCATGTGCAGGTGGAACGAGCCAGTAAGTACATCCAGCAGTGTGGGAACCCAGGACATCTCTCTGGTGGCTTTGGATGGGCTGAGCCCCGGGCAGGGGGCTCAGGGAGCTTGGCACAGAGCCCAAGACCCTTCTGCCCTTGATCTCCAGCCATGGAAAAAATTACCAACTTTATGGGAAGAGTTACAAACCAGGGAAAGTAGAGTAGAATGATCAGCTTATCACAGGGTGGGAAATGAGAATGTTCAGATTTTTATGTTAAGGGTACAGGGGGGTCAAGGTGGAGCAATCTGGGCGTGCACTGTCCTTCCTCCTTCTTCTTCATGGCCTCCATCTTCTTGGTGATGGTGGCACTTTGGGATTGGTTTAGGGTAGAAACTGACTGTCTAACACAGGTGATGGGTATTGGGGATTAACTGTAAATAATGTCTGTGTAGTTTATAGGATAAAAAGACAACACAGCCCTGAGGGTGGGCATGTGCCTTGAGCTGAGCTGCTGAACACATCTGGGCTGGTCAGGGAGAACATGTTATAGATAAGAGAAAATAAACAACCTTGGGAACCAAAGCCAAGGAGCTCTGACTCTTTCTTGGATCACCTGGCTGTGAAAAAGGACTCTTGAGAACATCCCAGGCAGGGAATCCCGAGACAGCAGTGGCTGCTCCCACCCGAGCAGGATGCCTGCAGATGGTTTTTCCAGGAGGCCTTGGGGACAGCTTGAGGGTTTTGCTGCTGAATCAGGCTTTCTGCAGCAGAGGCAGAGCCCTGCTGCTGGCCCTGAGCCCTGCAGCTGCAGGAGCCTGGCACGAGCCAAGGGCACGATCCCGGGGTGCTCCCAGCCGCTGGCATCGCTGCAGGCTCCCATCCTCCCCGCAGGAAAAGCTGACAAATAGGCACTGCAGGGCAAACCACAGGAAACACAGCCCTTTCTGGGACAGAAAGGACATGTACAGAACATGCCATAGACTTTGGGACACAGAGGAGGGGTGTAGATTTGGCACTTGAGTGCAAACACTGTGTCCCTGCTGTGCCACAACACTGGCTGCCTTAGCCTTAAATATTTTGGTTATTCATCTAAGAGTACATGTTCTGAAACATGTAATCATCAGGCTTTTCTGGAAGCTCTTCAAATGGAGAATGCCTTGGTCCTTCCTCCCAAACAGCTTCCACCTGCAGGGAAAGACAACCTTGTCACTAAAAGCCACATTTTTCAGCTGCCACCAACTGCTTATCTCTGCAAAGCAAGCAGCCAGGGCCATTTTTCTTCCTGCTTTGCTGTAGGTTCTTCAGAGCAAGAAGCTGTTGAGCATGGAGGCAGCACAGACCTTGGCCAAGCTCTGTGCATGACACAGCAATGCATATGTGTACGTTCTCCTTCCTTATCCTGCTTTGGAGTGAGTTGTCTTACAAAGGACTCAAGGCAAGCACAGGCACAAGGCCACCCTCTCACCCAGGTTTAGGTGTCTCCAGAGCCCGTGGATGCCAGCTTGGGTGTTTAATGTCTGGCTCACAGGAGCACTGTGGGAAGGGCAGGAGCTGTGCAGCTCTGGGGCTGTATTTGCATTTGCTGTGTTTCCCAAGCAGCTCCTCTCCTTTGGCAGATAGCAGGGATGGGCAGGTAAAGCTGCTCCTGAGGGAAGCAAGCATCTCACCTCTCAAGTGTCCCACTCCAACTGGCAAAGGCAGGGGAGACACAAGTGAGAGCACCAGCTCTGGAAAGGGAATCAACCACAGGAAGACAGGGGAGTTGAAGATTAAAACATCAGATTGAAAAGGAACAATAAATCCCTGTTGGGGAATATAAGTGGGGGGGTAGAGCAGGAACAAATGCAGCTCAGTAATGAGGCAGATGGCATTTTCTTTGGGATCTGCAAATCCATTTGGGCTTTCTAGCAGACAAAGATGCCACAATACCCAGAAATCAGCTTGATACATGACCTGCCTCCCCCTCTGCTTTCAGTGGCAATAGCTGCTGGAAGAAGCAGTCTCGGGATTCCCTGCCTTGGATGCTCCCAAGAGTCCTTTTTCACAGCCAGGAGATCGAAGAAAGAGTCAGAGCTGCTTGGCTTTGGTTCCCAAGGTTGTTTATTTTCTCTTATCTATAACATGTTCTCCCTGACCAGCCCAGATGTGTTCAGCAGCTCAGCTCAAGGCACACTGCCCACCCTCAGGGCTCTGTTGTCTTTTTATCCTATAAACTACACAGACATTATTTACAGTTAATCCCCAATACCCATCACCTGTGTTAGACAGTCAGTTTCTACTCTAAACCAATCCCAAAGTGCCACCATCACCAAGAAGATGGAGGCCATGAAGAAGAAGGAGGAAGGACAGTGCACGCCCAGATTGTTCCATCTTGACCCCCCTGTACCCTTAGCATAAAAATCTGAACATTCTCATTTTCCACCCTGTGATAAGCTGATCATTCTACTCTACTTTCCCTGGTTTGTAACTCTTCACATACAGTTGGTAATTTTTTCCATGGCTCGAGATTGAGGGCAGAGGGGTCTTGGGCTCTGTGCCAAGCTCCCTGAACCCCCTGCCCGGGGCTCAGCCCATCCAAAGCCACCAGAGAGATGGCCTGGTTTCCCCCAGAGCAGCTCTGGTAGAGCCCACCTGGTCCAGCAGCAGAGGCTGAGCCCAGTCTGCTCTCACAGCTGAGTCCCTGCAGCACCCCTGTTCTGCTTGGGCCACAAAGCCAAGGTGACAGCCAGGCCCAGTGTCACAGGCAGGGCTCAGACATGAGGGGCTCTCTGGAATCATTAAGGTCTGAGGGCATCTGGCAAAACATCGTCCTGCGGCAAGGTCCTTGGAGTACCAAGACCAGCTCCTCCCTCAGGCAGGATGGCTCCAGCCTCGTGGTTTGCATCTGCAGGGGCTGCAGGCAGCAATGTGGAGCATTCCAGGATATGACACCCTTGGAGCAGGGATGTTTCCACCAGCCATCAGCACTCGTGTTCTGGCAGTGCCGAGGCATTCTTGCAAAACACTTCCAGGGAAGGAGAGAGAGGAAAAACAGCAAGCTGCAGATGCTCACATCTAGCCCCCACCCCTCAGTTCCCTGTATTTCATTAGGCAAATAATACTCAGGGTCAATAGCATCAGCCTCTTTCCTGGAAATGAAATAGCTACAGCCAACTCTCAGGTTGCCAGGCTGGAGACCCAGGGGTGCAACAGAGGTCCCTGCTCTGCAGTCAGCTTATTTTGGTGTCTTTAGCACAGCATTGCTTCCCTGTCTCTGCTTTGCTGTGGTTTGGGTAACACATGTATGAAAGATGGGGCAAAAGCTCCCACCCACCCACTCGGTTTCCTCATGGAAGCCTTGGCAGCAGTGCTCAGGAATAAACTGGTATCAAGTGGTGCATCAGCCCTTTGAAATGCACCCTTCAGTGCATCCCATCAGCTAACAGGGGCTCTCCTTGACTAGCTGCAAGCTCACACCATAGGCAGAGGGACAGACCTCACCTAGCAGCATTTTACAGTGCTCCTTCTGATGCAGAGGAGTCGGGACTGTGCCACATGCAACAGCTGTAGGCTAGCTCTGTGTTGCCTCTGTGCTTGCAAATGCCCTGATGAACTTTCCTCCTCCTTGGCTGCTCATCCATTGTGTGTCATCACCAGCTTTTCATGGACCATCCAATTGCATTTTCCTCTCATGGAGAAGTTTTCATCATGCTTTGGGCTCAAGCTCTCTGACCCTTCATAACCCACCTCTGGCCCTTTATTTCAGGCTGCTTGCTTACAGAGGGTGCTGTGTTTCTGGCTGGAGCTGGCACTGCACACAGTGTTAAGGAAAAGCCAATCTGTAAGTCTGCAAGGTCAGGGCATTTTCTGAAAAGTAACAGCAAATAGGCAGGCACTGTTTAAAGTGCATCCCAGAGCTTCAGTCACTAAGGTGCTCTGCTTTTTCAGTCTTGCTTGCAAAGGACTGAGTACCAGTCCCTGTGCTTTGTGCTTTTTGATGTTCCTGCCTTGTATGAAAAGATGCTTCAAAACACCTCTCTGTCCCAACTTTAAAAAAAAAAACCAAAACCAATCAAACTAAGAAAACTGTGCTCCAGTCATAGAAAACCATGCAGCTGATTTTTTTTCCAGAGAGGTTCTTTACCTCTAACACTGCTGATAGAAAGTCAATATTTAACAGAACAGATGCCACAGAGATACATTTCTGTTTCTGGAAATAAACCTGAAGGCCATATTGGACATGCCCTCACACCCCCAACATGACAAACTTACCACATGGCCCCAGGGACAGCACAGCTGGATCTGAGAGCTGGCTGGGTTTATCTGCAGGCTGGTGAGGAGACATGAGGCAGAATAACACAGTAAGTTGCAGTCCTGAAAAACTGTAGTAATTTCAGGGTCTACATAAACATTCTTCCAAAAGAAACTGCAAAACCCAAGAGACAAGTGCAACATTAACTTTCTCCAAGTACTGTCAGTTAGGAAAATGAGTTGCCGAGCAGGGCAGAGGTTTTTCATAGTTTAAAGTAGCAATAAAGTGCCTTCAGTGGTAACAATTCCTCAGCCCAGCTGAACAGCACATGGCTTTCTAGAGCTGTTGAGGCATGACATATGTAGCTTTCACTGGGAACCAATTTTTTTCTTCTCTTCTTTTGAATTCCCTCCAATCTTTTCATTTTAGTGACAGATAGATTGCAAGATGGATCCCAATAAAGAGATACTTGAACTTTTTCTTTCTTTCCTGTGACACTCAACACTCACTGACCAACAACCACAAACCCACAGAAAAGATGGCATTGGATTCTCACCTGTGCTTCCTCAAGGGGTGAATGCCTAAAAATTGATGATGGGTCTAAAATCCTTCTGAATGTTTTCCAGCATGCACAAACACCTATGGAGTGAAGTAGGCTAGGAGAACTCTGCCAGGCAACCTGGAGCAGGGAAAATCAAAGAATCAAGTAAAAAAATAAAAGGTTGCAACACATTATACAAGGAAACTCAGCAGGAAGATGGATTTGCTCTGCCTTGGTATCTTCAACCACTTACAGCAACAGCCAGGATTACAATGTTGGTTTTCTGATAGACAGGACTCCTGGAAACTCCAAGCCTACCAGAATAGCACAAACCCCCCCATAGATCCAAGCCACAAAAACTGTCAAGAGTTGGTATTTCCACTTCCCTCCTCTCTCCCACAGCCTTCTCCCAAAAAAAGCTATTGAATAAAAAACAAAAAAAAAAATTGTTTTATTTTAAGGCAGTGGCTATTTTAAGCCCAAGTTACTTTTAAATAAAAATAGAATTGTTTGCCTTTCCCACCCCCCACTGAAAGAAAAGCAGTATTCAAACCTAATCTTCTCTCTCACACAACATAGGTGCAAGGAATTTGCATTTTCCCTGCAGAAGAATGCTGTGGGAAAGACATCCCCTGCACATCTCCTGAGCTCATGGGAACCAGAGGTAAACTTGAGGAGCAGCTGAGAGACGGAATGAAAAGATTTGCTTTATTCTATTTAGGAGTCTCCCTTTGACTGTGACCCTGCCACTTTAGTCATGATTTCTCTGGGGTACCTCATGCCTAACATCTCCTACTGCACATCCCTGAGAGCAGAGGAAGTGCTGGCCTCTGAAGCTGTAACTGGGCTGAGTGCAGTCCTTTGTTTTTACCGGATATTTTCAGGGCAGTACAGAAAAAGCAATCACATCTGGGACCACCTCAGGGGCTGCTGGCAGAAATCCAGAGGCTCCACAGAAGGAGCAGCAGATTGTGGATTTCGATGCCTTGGGCAGGATGTCTGTTTCCACAATGGCCTGGAAGGAAGCAATATAAAGGGAGATGGTCTGATAAGAGCACGGCTATGATAAAAAAGACTCTGTTCAGTACCAATTTCTTTCAGCAAGAAGAAAGGCACCCACAGTCACTGGGTTACAGACATTTGTCTCTTGCCTCAGTGAAAAGGGGATGGGTTAGTCTCGAGGCAATGTTGAATACTAGATTTTAAAACAAGAACAAAAATAGAGAGCAGAACAGATGTGACAGACAGTGGGTTCTTCTCATTCATCCTGCAGTTCTGCAGAAAGTTGTTAAAATAATTTCTTCATCAATTCCAATGCTGGTGGTTCTGTCCTGCTTTGTCACAGACAGAGGAAAATTAGCAGCTTCAAGGTGAAGCTCTGTGCTTTGTGAAATCAAGCATCATTTCCACAATAAAAACTACCAGGCTTTAACTTACAAATTTGTTCTGCTGCCCCTGGATAACTGGAACATTCACATTAGTGAACAGAGTGCCATTCCTCCATTCCTGACTGGCCAATTGCTCGCTGTACTGAAACTTTAAAAAGCACTGTACCATGGGAACCCTCCCCTCTTCTGGCTGCCAGCTGGTCTTTATGCCACCTCGCCTTTTTTCTTTTTTTACCAAAGGGAAAAAGACAGATTTTGGAAGTTAAGTTTGAGGCCAGGATTCTCTGTAGAAACAAAATCATTCAAGGTACCATGGATAATCACATTCTCTTACTTCCCAGCATCTGCCCATGGCACATTGTCCCACCTGCCCTCGGGTTTGGCTCCTTTTACCTTTTCCAGGTGTTTTTATTTTGTGCATTCCTCCATCGAATGCCAGCACTGACAGCATCCAGGGGGTGGCTGCCTGCTCGGACTCGGGTTCCCTCTCTGGAGAAATCCTGCAGGCTGTGTCATGAGCTCCTCCTCGTGGCCAGCAACACCGGAGTAACTTCCCTGCCTTAAGAGCTCAAGGATAAAAATACAGCTTTCGAATAAAACCACAGCCTTCTACTACCCTTCTCTGCTATGCTCAAGAAACCCATAAAGTGGAAGAGTAGAATGAGCCACATATTCCGGGAGTGCTGTAAAGGCTCTCATTCCTCACTGCTTGCACGCGTGGCTAAAGGGAATGGACGCGTCCTTACCCCTCATATTTGGGGAATTCATAAAAATCGTAAGTTACGTGTTTTGTTCCGAGCAGAACTGATTTAATTTGCTGTGCTTTCCAGTCTTGTGTGGGAGCCTTGCCCTCAGCTGGCCCGGCTGGGGCTGCCCAGAGCTCGCTGCTGTTCCTGCCCCGCTCAGGGGGAGGCAGCGATGGCCCTCAGGCTCCCGCCCTTCCCGCGCTCCGGCGGGCTCGGGTTCCTCTGAGGCCTCCCCTCACCAGCACACCCCCGCCGCCTTCATCACATCAGCAAAACAAAAGTTTCCATTCAGCAGCACAACCCAAAGCCTTCCCCTTCAAAGAATTCCTGCACAGGAGAAAGCAACTCCCAGGTAGCAGAGAGGGTCATCCTGCCTCTTCCCACGACAGGCTAGGACAAAGCAAGGTCACTTTTTTCCAGAAGAGCATTGGGACTTCTGAATCATCCTAAGTCTTGAGCAAGGATCCCAAAAGAGCAAACTGCAGCATCACCTGAAAACCCTCAGAACAACTACATATTTAAAGATATGTCACTGTCTGAACTGAGGCAGTGACACTAATCTCATCAGAATTATCTTATGCATATTCACTATATGAACTGGTTAGTAGTAAAGGGTAGACACGGTGTGCAAATCTAGCTGATTCTTCCCTAAAAAACAAACAAACCAGTGGTGCTTCTAGCTAGAAACCAACCCTATTATGGCCCTGTTACTGGCAGTGATTTCTATCAGCCTAGTATTTCAGGTATTAAGCCTACTCACTTCAACTCCTTAATGCAGGTGGGAGTGAAAAATCTAGTATTCCTGTATCTAATTAACAAATAATTACTTCATTATATATATCTGGTTTCCTTTCTATTCTCTACCACTATGTACATTTTGATCTGATTAGCCAACATGACATCTTTAGGATATCAAGCTATACCACAACCTGTGCTCTAGTGCTGAAGATAATGACTGGAGGTATGGGCTCCAGAGAATGCTTAACAGATCAGCAATTTCTTTTTTGAGTTGCTCCCAAACTTTTAGTCCCTTTCATTGAACCACAGCAGTGTGGTGCAGAAGGAAAAAAAAACAAAACACCCACAAACAAACAAACAAACAAACAAAAAAAAAAAAAAAAAAAAAACCACAGAGAAATGGCTGAATGCCCCAACCAAGGGGAAAATAATGTAAGTATTTTAATAGTATTGACAGCACTATTTTGGTGTCTATTGAAATGTGTAATAAAAGGATTAATGAAGACATTCCTTTAATCATAGCTAATATTACTGGAGTTTAGTAGCTTTGAATTTTACACCATTCAAAATTCTTTGAAACCAGCGGCAACAGAAAATTAATGGCAACATTCCTGAAAGCAGTCTATAAGCTATCAGGGCATAGCAGTGGCCCTGCACTGTGAGCACATAAGGTTTGCATGGAGGAAATGTCTTACATTGGAACCATGAGTGCTCCACAGGAATTCCCACTCTCCAGAGTTCAGTTGTTCCAACACAGATCCCTTCTGCTTACAAACCTCATGCACAAGGGAAGGGGATGTGTAACACAAAGTACCTTTCATGTTCTGTACAAACTGAACTTCTCAAAGTGAAATCCTCTTAATAGTGAAGACAATGCACTCACAGAACCAGTGTCTAAAATAACTTCCTGTAGCAGCAGAAGAGGAATGTTACAGTGTTTGAGTTTCCCAAAGCATCTCAGCAATTCCTCTTTTCTGACCTGCTGCAGAAGTCTGGGGAAAAGGCATCCTTCACATGCCCTGTCTCATTTAATGCTTGGTCTCCTTCCCAAAACTACAGTTCAGCATCACTTGTGGTGCTTAAAGGCAGGCACAGCTGTCCAGCAGCCTCTGCAACAGGATCAGCTCAACCTGCAGTACTGCACTGCACAGCTCACAATCTCCCTTCTCCCCACTCCCAGCAGACCTGGGCTGAGTATGAACAGACTTGGAAGCAGAATGGCTCCACTCAGGGAGGAACCTCATCTGAACCAGCTCTGACATTATTTTAATGACAGCTGGCATGGCAAGTACACTTGGAATGCTCTCCTTCAAAAGGTGCAATGCTTTAACACATGGGAACAGCTCTGCTCAGTAACCCTATCATGATGGAATTTAAAACCCTTTCTACAAGAGCTGGTTGAGCACAGGAAAATTTCTACTGGGCCAGAACTGTGACAAAGCAATTAAAAGACCTTTTGTAAAAAAGTAAAAAACCTTTTGTAACTAGAAATCAACTTAAGAATGAAGCACAAAATTTAATATCTTCTTCAAATGAATACTTGGCTGAAACTGCTGCCAAGTTAAACCAAAATTTCCACAGCCCACATCCTATTTGAGGAGAGCAGAGTAGTAGTTTCTAGAGTTTTGTTGGCTTTCAGCTTAACCAGAACAAAAAGCCAACTTGTATCTTTATGACTTACCACCAAGGTGTATGATTCATGGGCAAATGTTTCTTCCAGACAGATTCTCCAATTATGGACAGGAACTTTACTCACACTCATTGCAGCAAAAATTTCTTACAAGGAATAAACTTTGGGGCAAAGCATCACAAACAAGCAGACTCTTTGTATACTGTTTGGTTTTTTTTTTTTAGTTGACTTAAAAGTTCCAAAGTAGAGTATTTTTTCCAAGACCAAAGCAAATACAGCAGAAGCAGTACAGATAAATAGATCTATTAAGCCAAACACAATTATTTGAAAAATGGCAGTAGTTATTCTAAAGACTGAATATAATTGGCTTTTGAGAAATCAGACCTTAGTCTAGACAAAGCAAACTGTGCTATTAGCCAGCTGTAAGGTGGAATACTACAAGCTCTGGCAATGACAGATTTTATTCACTGTCTTGATCAGCAGCTGTTTTCTCTGCAAGTAAAAATTTCAGTCACTACCACTGTGGAAACCAAGGCGTTCAACAGTCCTGGTTGTATCAGGAGGAGTAACAATAACATTCTGGTTTTACACATTCAGTCCTCATTAACTTTTGGCTTGAGACAGCTGACATTACTTACCAGCACTAAAGTGTAATTTCAAGGGCTCCCAGGACAAATACTTCTATACAAAGAAAAACTAAGTTTCTACAGAAACTAACACTCAGCATGATTGATTTCACCATATTCATGCTATTAGTCAGGTTTCCATCATGAATCCAAAGTTCCACCTAAACAAAACGAACCAGAAAATGTTTGGTTGAACATGTTAACTCATGAGCCACCACAAAAGCTTCACAACCTAAGCAGGTCAGGACAAACCCTCTGGAGAGAGCTGAACTAAATGCACAGAAATGGAAAGCAGGCACTTTACCAGTGGGTACTTTACCTCAAACACAGCAGAAAACTGTTGATTAAAAACCAAAATCAGTACTTTAGTCTTCAGATACCAAGAACGGTATCTTGTTCATTCCCTGACTTTAGAAACTCAATTATTTTGCTGGATTTGGTAGCCTTGAAATCTTTAAAATCCATCTGTCCCTAGGAAAGAACAATCCAGGTATTTTTCCATCCTCTGCAAACAGAAAAGCAGAAGACTAGAAACTCTGACTTCTAATGAAAATATGGCTCCAGCTGCTGAAGGTTATCCAGTAGCATTTAAAGCAGCATTTGAGATATTTCACATATTTTCCAGTGTATTATCCTGTCCTCCACTAAACAGCTGAGACAGAAAAAAAATCTCTGAAGCGTAGCTGGCAAAAAACAAAAGGGCAAATAGTGAAGTTGCTTATGTAGGTTTTTATATGGGTATGGAACTTGTGTTGGTGGCCCACTGAGGAGCTCTCTTAAGTCTAAAAACCAAAACATTACTATGAGCAGTGAGTTGAGTGTGACAAATCCAGATGAGTACTTGATGGAAATGCATAGGTTGTAGCATTGCTCTTCAATCACAGTGATTAAGACCTTTCCAAAATATGCAGTTGCTCTGACAGACAAACAGCTCTTTCATATCTTTGGCAAATCTTGGGCTAACCAAATTTAAAATAAGTTTTAAGACATTAATTGAAAAGGTGTAAAGGCATGTCAAAATACAATGGGAACAGATATCTGGATGTATAAATATTTCATCATCAACCCCTGTACTTGACTCTATTTTTCCCTCTACTCAAATGAAATTTGTTTTTGAAACAGCACAGAAGTTTCTGATCCCCAAATCTACAACACTACCATGTTTTAGACTTTAGGCCACAAAACTTCCCAGTTTGTCATGGGTTTTCAACTATTCCATTAAGCAGTACATGGTTTGATGAGGTCAGCATTCTTGTTCCTTTTCTGTAATCTCCTTGTCATTACAGTCACCCATCAATTCTCTGTAAACCAGAAGCCAGGCTAAGGAAGCAAACCTGAGCAGCTGAATAGGATGCTGACATCAAACCCCTTGGCCACCTGATTCTTCCAAAGCCACTGGTGCATCATTTCTCTCAGGCTCCCCTGAATGGCCCTGCAGCAGGTCAGGGGGCAGAGGAAAGGCTGCACACCAAGCTGCAGGGGACAGCCGTGCTCTCAGCACCCCCAGGAAAGCAAGGAACTGCCACAAGAGCCACAACAGGGAGCACTGGCAGCTGCCAACCAGATGATGATGTCTGGAAGGAAAAAGCAGCAGGGAAGTCCTCCAGGACAAAAGCAAGTATGGCTAAGCATGTGTAAGTTTTTCTTTCTCCAGAAACTGCACACGCTTCGAGAAAAAAGAAAAAACCAAAACAACCAATAAATCAAGAGCTGAGTCAGCCATCAGTAGCATGAGACAAACCTGAACAAAAACCAAGAGCAAGAATACAAAAATACCATTTGACACCCTTCTTACAAATCTAGATCTGATAATATGATGAATCACAAACACTTCCACCTCCTTTTTATATTAGGATTCAAAAAGAATATACACATCTTCACAAAATGCATTCAGTTGCCATATAATATACTTGGATTGAAATGAAATTTGCACTTTGAAAAAATTGAAAAAAAAAAAAAAAATGACAACATTCCCTCACATTTCTCCACAAAATTTCTTCTTTAAAATGTGACAATCAAAGGGCACAGAGATTGGACCTAGAAAAGCATTTTTTCTCCTGATGATACTCTGTACATTTTACTGTATTTACACTGAAATAAATGAGCAGAAGTCTGAAGAAATTAAACGCTTTCCAGTGCTAAAATCAAAACATAAGCATACAATTTTTTAATTTCAGTATTTTAAAGTACAGAAAGTGGAAACTATGAATATCAAATACAAATTTAAACAAAGCCACTTGTCCTCCCCTAGAATAATCAATGTGAACTACTTATAGAAACTTACAAATTTAAAGTAAAATCAAAACAAAATAAATACTGTACATACACTTTCCCTGCCTGCAGGCAAAAGAGGATGGGAAATACTGTTATGAATTGAAAAAAATGCTCTTAAAGCTGCAGCATCCCATTTCCCAGCCAAATACTTAACACAGTAGTGCGTTTCTGTAAAAAGGAAGACACACATACACCGACCCCTACTGAGCAGACAAGCTAACATTGTCAGAAACATTAAGAAGGAAAGATAGAAATTAGACTATGAGAGTAGAAAAAGGAGGAAAAGACAAATGGGCCAGCAAAACATTACTACAAAACTAGTAAATATAGCCAAGAACTAGCCCCATTTTTTTTTTTTCAAATTCCATGTTTGTTTTTTTTTAAAAAAAAGATTCACCAAAGCATTGGCAGCAATAGACATTTCCCAGCAGAAGTGACAATACATATCAATATAATCTCTTAAAGTGATCCCTTTCATTCCCTTCCCACAGCATGAAACTCTTATGGCTTAATTTATATTAAAAGTAGAAAAAGTCCTTTTTTTTCCAAACAGAAATGCAGCCTATGAAGAACATGCATTTCCTTATCAGTGCTACTTTCATCTCCCATCCACTGCATGACTTATCATTCATACTCTCCCACAAAGAGGGTTACCAGGGTGGTTTTTTGTTGGGTTTATTTTTTGGAAAAATGGATGTTGCAGCTTTTCATCTCGTTTAACAATAAACAGTAAGGCCCTTGGTTCCATTTATATTTCTTCTGTCAAAGAGTAGTGCTGGGCTCACTCAGCCCCAGGACTACAAACAGCTTTTAATGGTCTGGAAGTATTGTGTGAATGACACTCTGGAAAGACACAAGGCTTGGGGGTCGTGGTGGGAGTGTGAAGGGACAGGTGGAGCCTAAAGAGGGCACTGGTCACTGGGTCATTCTAGTTTCAGTTCTGCTTAGTCTCCACAGCTACCAAAAAGGGGGTAGGCAAGATTCCCACCAGCTCTGGCTTTGAAATCCTGCAAAAGTTTTCAACACTTGCAACTTTATGGTCTTGTGAGTGAAGGTAGCTTATGTCTTAGAGCAAAGCTGAAGCCTCTAAAATGTGGTTGTGACACTGTGCTCTCTTACATCTCTAACAAAGTTAACACAAGCACTTCAACCACCAAAAATAAAAAAAAAAATCAAAACCCCAAACCCCCATGTGATCAGAAAACAACAATTTTAACTCTCAACATCTAACCCTTCCAAAATTCTCTGTAAGAATGAATTCATGTAGAGTGTTATAGGTTGCATAGGTAATCTACCTCAGAGGTCAACAAAGGCTACCCTGTAGCCAGGGTTTATTAGCAAGTATAATAGGAGAAGAAAAGGGAAAGTTGCTGGAAGAGTCTTTGATATAGTTTCTAGGTGGTCTTTCCATTTTTATGTTTGTTTCTTTTTTTGCAATTGTAGGAACATGTGGACTTAAGAGAGTGGGAAAACCCCTAAAGTGTTTAATTTCCTATTGTTCTGCCTACAAAAAAAATTTTTTTAAATATCAAATTGAGTTTTCTGCCAAATGCAAGTTCTCTGACTTTTCAAAAAAGATTATCCTTGAAAACAAGTTACCATAGCAGGCATCATTTGCTATTGTCCAGCCAGTGTTCCCTACTCCCTTCCTCTTCCACCCCAAGTGAGACAGCAAGGAAAAAAATTGGGCTTTTTCTCTCCACTACAACAACACAGGGTTCAGTCCATCTACAGAAAGACTGGTGCAGAAGTGATTTCAGCTAGAATACAATAAATATATCTCTACATACAAGTACACAAAACAAGTGAGGTCACCACATCCTCTTCATGAGCTACCAGGAGATTTCTTTTTTCCCCTTTGTTGTTTTTTGTTTTCTTTTTAGATACTGCTCAACACAGCAATTTCTTTTCAATTACTTGGTCTGAGTTGGAACATCAGATTTAACTTCAGCTGGAAGCATGGATATTTGAAGAAAATGGGAATGAACCTCTGCCTGTTGACAGCCTATGAAGAGACTATTACATAAATTCATGACAGTGGAGAGCCACTCAGAAATAAAAAAGAAAATTAGAGCAATAGAAAGGATAAAACCAAGAAGAAATTATATATATGGGTCCAGCCATATCTATGTTTCAACTGTAAGATACAGATAAATAGCATGGATGGTCAGAAAAGAGACTTTGTATAAACCAATCACATGTACAAGAAAGCATACTCTGTATTTTAAAATTCCTTACTCCAGATTCTATTCTGGCATACTTTTACTTCAGACAAAAATCTGTCTTTAAGTAGAGAGAACTCATTCTTTATTCTGCTCTGAATCTGGTTGCTGCCCTAAACTGGAATTTTCTATCATCAGAAATTGCACAGCCAGCAGGAAGGAAACAGTTTGGTTCAATATGCTAAAGCTAAAACAGTTTCCAAAGCCTGGCAGGCATGAAACCATTTGCTCAAATTTAAACAGAGAAAAAATTTATATGGGTATATAATTTTAACTAATATTGACAACATAGTTTATTTCTTTGACTTACTTTGGTGAGAACATATTAGAAGATAGTTTAAATATTCTCTTTTAACTATTTCCATCTAAAAAACATAGCACCTGAGAACAGCAAGTCCTTATAGTAATTTTCAGCACCTGTAGAATACTTCTTAGCTTATCTTCTGCTTTTTAGAAATCCTTGACTACCTCCACTCCCAATATTCTAAAGGTTGATAACTTGTGTTAAATTAAAAAAAATTAAAAGACTAAAAACTTGGTTTTGTGAAACATTAATTAGCAAACAAAAAAAAAAGAAGTTTAAAAATTCACCCATACAAGTCACAGAACAAGTTAAGTCATCATAATGTAAAAGTAGGGCTGCAAAAAACACTCCTAAACTATAATTTTCAAACTCCAGACAAAGTAAAGCTATGAAAGCTACCTGACTTTTTTGCAGTGGCAATATATTTTGATGTTTCTCCACTTAGAAACAGGATAACATAGTGCTAACTGGTTCTGACCCTGCAGCAATAAAGAACACCTGACATCAGAACTATTTCCACTAATTTCTAAAGGCATTCATAATCTAGCCTAAATAAAAATAACTTCACACAAATATTCTGAAAAATAAAACTTACTTTGTTTTTAAACCACAAGAGAAAATTATTCCAGTATAGGATATGGAGGAAGGAAAAACTGGTGTGGAAAATTAAAATAAATTTGATGACTTGGACAGCTATGCAGGAGTATTTTACTCTTACCAATCAAAAAAAAAAAAAGCCCCAACCAACCAACAATATTGTTGTCCTTAGCATATTGACATTTACATTTTGGCTGGACCCTGCAAAATGCCCTTTTTCCAGAATCAAGTAAAAGTATTTCCCTTTCTGCCTTCATCCCCGTCCCTCAAAAGTTAAATATTTAATTTTATATTACAGAAAAATACAAATTTAAAATCAAAATTATTTACAATAATTCAGAATTGGCATTTGCTATCAGCTCTGTATGAGGCCTGACACAAATGATCATTCTGACACCAGTAAGCTACTTAAATGTTTATATATATGGACCAGTTAAGACCTAAAATTTGCTGTCTTGCCCAGCTTTGAAAGCAACACACGTTCTCCTGCTTTCATGACTCCTCAGTAAGAGATGTTTAACATACAATAACAACACTTTAATGCCTCTTCCATGCTACATTAAGTAAAATGCCAATCTTTTAACTGCAATGTGGATCTTATGAGTTATTTGAGAGCAACTGTTCTGGAGAAACATTTATCTTAACTGATGTCCCCGTTCCTCCAAAAGATATATTGGGTCTTCCTCCTTTGTACCAACTCTTAATAACTAGTACAAGTACAATTTCAGGGAGGCTTTTTACAGAAGAGAATCATCACAGACAGATCATCAGGAGGAAAATATGTACTCAGATTTGGAGGAAAGAGGTGCAGTTTAAAACAAGCTAGCTACTGGACCGACATAAGAAAATTCTTCTGTCTTTAGGAGTCTCTTCTAGTCCATTAAATAAATAAATCTGATATTAAAAAGGACAGGTCAAAAAATAATCAAGCTGGCAGAGAATATGCAACTTGCAAGTCAACAGAAGCCCAGCCAATAGCTTACAAAAAGCAGGAAAAAAAATAATAAGATTCCTTATGCCTTAATTTAAAAAATAATTAATAATACATCTCACCCCTATTTAAGACTATAACCTGAATATCAAATTTAGGAGTCCAGACTAATCACAATTAATGTGGCTCTCCACTGCACCAAACATACATTATCAAAACAATTTAAAACTTTCACATTATTAAATCTAAATTAATAACCCCCCCACAGAAAAAGTCTTCCAAATAAATAGTTTCTTAAATGAATTTTAAAGTTGTGAAAAATCTATCAGAAATAAATTATTGATAAACCACCTTCATCATCTTCCCCTCATTAATTTAGGTCAGAAACTACCAGCAACAAATGATATTCAAGCCCTGATGAGAGACTATTTCTCACAGTCACTGTCTCTCTGAAGATTTCCCCATTCCCATATGGTTATTGCTGAGCAGGTGTGGCACAGTGAAAATGCAGCATTGGGTTGGGTTTTTTTGTGTGTGGGTTTTTTTTTTTTTCCTTTTTTTTTTTCTTTTTCTTTCTTTCTTTTGTTCATCAGGCAGTGTTTTCTATGGTACATGCAAGTCTGCTTCAAGCAGAGGAATAACAGCAGCTCCAGGCTCTGTTGCCCTCAATACTGGTCTGTGTAGGAAAGAGAGCAGAAGGAGAAGTAGCAGCTACATTAAACAAAGAAGCGTGCATGGCCATTCCGGTTCAGCTTCAGGATCTTCCCAAGGCGCTGTTTAGCTGTTGCCATTCCTTTCTTTGGACGTTTGCCTGAAAAACCCAAGCAAGGACTTCAGTCAGGAATTTCAGGATGAATCTTAGTCATTGTGGAACAATGGTGAAACACAGCTTTCAAGCCGAAGCCAGCAAAATTTTCACCGGAATCAGTTTGAAAAATAAACAGGGAACCAGAATAGTTAAAAATAACACCCTCAGGAACTGTTTTCCCTAAAGTCTAGCTAGAATTATCATTAATAAAATGAGTATATTATTTACAAATATTTCCAGTCTATGAAGTGCAGTGGGTGTAGTAGGGGAGAACTTTAACTGAGCTTCCTGAATTTTACTCAAATTATTCCCCCGAGTAAGTTACAGAATATAAACCAGAAACTAAAACCTACATAGTATGCTCATCAGACTATTTCAGAAGTGTTAAGAGTTTCTAAACCTTCACTTCAATAGACAAATCTGATTCAGGCCAGTTAGATCTCTCTTAATTCCATAATTAATTTATGGAATTCTTCCCCATATTCTGTGCCAAAATTTGAGTGTCCACAGCATGCTCATTTTGTATTTTTCCTCAAGGTCTAATCCTGTCCTTTACTCAGTTTCTGCATTTTGTCTTTAACTTCCCTCCCCCGGCCCACTTTGGCAAGGGGGTGGAGGTAAGCATTACCTTTTGTTGCCTGGTTGCTGATAGGGGGTGGATTTGATGCTGGCCTCTTTGTTGGGTGCAGTGGTACTGACAAGGATGTTTCACCATAGGGCCTGTCAGGGCTAAGACTGCCATCACTCAGCTGACATTCTGCTTGCATCAGGCTGGAGTCTCGTGTGTATTTGCCATGCTGAAAACTCAAGCTGTTGCTGTGGACTATGCTTCTGTTTTCCTGAACCTTAAGACTGGCTTCTGAGGCACCCTCCTTCTTGATATATTTTTGAGTTTTATTTGCATCCTAGTATGGAAATGAGAAGAAAAGATGTACAAGTTAGTAGCTTCTGGCTACAGGTTCACTCCAATTTTTCTGATTATACTGCTGTGTCTTTGAAATAGGTATTTCAGGTCCACCAGTATCTTGCAGTTTTGAGTCCACCATTTCATTTAGAATAGGTACCCCTTAAAGATAACATACAACATAATCTCTGTGCAAGCTTTTCCAAGGGCAATGCTACAGTTTAAGTACACATACTAATGTACTCAATTCCTCTACTTTTTGTTTTCAATTTGCAGTGACCAAAACAAATGCAATTGTTCTTGATTAAATCAGCCATTATAACAAGCCATATCATAATCACTAACTACTTCAATAGGTAATTTGTTTTCAATATTCAGCTGATACAAGAATAAATACTAAATTGGGAATTACAAACTGCAAAGGAGTACCATGCAGTCAAATATTCTTACAAAGCAAACACCACAAAGAATGCAGTTAAAACCAGTGCTAGTTATCGGCTGTAATTTTGCAACTTTAGTTGTTCTAGTTAATTAATTATTCTAATACTTCTAATACAGATAAGTTCAGAAATACTAAAAAAGTTCACGGTGTAGAAAAGCTCAGAGTGTAAGGCACACAACCTTTCATTCCTTGCTGGATTCCATCTGGACATCAGAAAACAAAAATATTCCTATTGGTTAGCTCTTGAAAACGATTAGTTTAGCAGTACCAATTTCCTAAGCAAGTATTTTTACTATACATACTATCAATTTGCTGCACTTGTTCTGATGTTCTGGTTGGGAATAACAAAGAATAAACAACAAAGTGCTTTCCCAGTTAGAATGAATATAAATTCTCACGTTTTTAATGCAGTGTTTTTTATTTTCCAAGATAATGCCCTGAGCACCTTAATATTATGAGAGAAAACAATTTGAAAGGAAAAAACCCAAAACAACAACAGTGAAAAAAAGCATTACTAAAATAACCCAGTTACCAGAGCCAGAAGTATCTATCAGATACACAGTGTTTAAAGACCAGCCCACCATGCCTTCTGTACTTATAATTTCATTATCTTTTCTCCTATAAAAATGTGTTCAACATGTTCTAAGTATTGCCTTACCTGAGGGGTAAACCTCGAAGTTTCATTCAGGTGTCTAGTCCATGCTGAAGTTCCCAAGTCTCCTTCCTCCTCCTTCACAGACCTACCTAAAGAGAAGTTCAACAAGTTTAAAATTTAATACTTTCAATCTAGCCACATCTTTCCCATTCTTGTAAGTATGCCACAAAGCTTTTATATGGAAACATTTAGAAGGGGTATCCTGATGACAAGATAAGTTTGCCCCAGTTTTCAGAAGTAATATTTACTTTTTATATAAAAAGACAACAAAGCAAAACCACAGAATACAACTTTTTAAATGTTAGTCTGATTTATTCAAAAGCTACTAATCTAATAACTTCAAATCTAAATATGTAATTTTCAGTGACTATTCTGAGCACTGTGCCAAAAGCAGGGAGAAGCAGTTCCTTAGCTCAGATACCTACCACATTCCATGGTTTTGTGGCTCTGAGATGGCTGTTTGTCTTTATGCCGACTCCTGGGGTAGCTTCTGTGTTCCTGAAGAGAGGTTCTTTTATTTGTGCAGTCTGTGCTTTGAGTGTGACCTGGTAAACATGTAGTATAGTGCAATCCTGCCATAGAAAGCATGCCCTGAATAGCTTCTTCTTCTGTACTTGTCGAGGTAGGACATTCCCTAGGAAAATCAAGGGAGTAGTGAGCAATTCAAAACAGAACCCTTTGAAGGACTGATTTTTACATTGCTATAAAGTAGAACCATAAATACATGCTAAAAGATCTAACAGTTCATAAAAAATGCCCACAATGTGCTTACTTTTTACTGGGAGTTTCATTTCTGGATGGCTTCTGGGTATTTTGACAAAGGTCTCTTGTGACCTTAGATTCCTCTTTGAAATTTGATGTTACCTCCTGCTTCTCTTCATCACCTGAGCTTTCTGACTCCTCTGTGGAGGAATCCTTCTGCTGAAACAAGAGGAAAGAGTATGCAGAACAGTCATTAGACCTCCTAAATGGAGACTCTACTGATGCCTTAGGTTTTAGCTTTTCTATTTTTCCTATTTTGTTTGGCTTTAGTGTGTAATTCTGAGCTTCATATTAGGGGGATGGTGAGCTCTCTTCACAGAGTAGGGAGACAAAACAATTCCTTCTCTAGCTGGGGACCAAGGACAAATGATCCAAATCTCAGGCCCAAGAGCACAAACAGCGTGGACTGAAGAGAGAAAAACAAGCAGGATGGGACTGCATGGGCTAAAGCTGGAATTGGACAATGAACTCCAAGATGCAAATGGAGCAGAACTGATACACGGGAGAGACCCCATGACCTGGTGTCCATTTTGGGACCATTTTGGTTCCTCTTGGGTGCAGCCCTGGCTGGGCTCTTGTGCTGCCCAAGGTGGATCCATGGAGGAAATCCTTTTAATAAATCCCTGCTTTATTCTTTAACTCTGTTCTAGGTCAGCCTTCACAAGGCATCACTACCTTAATTTACGCTAAGTGAAGAATTCAAAAGCTTCAAGGTCCAACATTTTTCTACCTATAGTATCCAGAATGCAGTTAATTTGAATATAGCAGCTGAGATGTTATACATTCAAATTTTGTAATACTGGTAAGTACACGTTCCACAGTATAGAAAGCATCTCCAAAATCCATTTTTTACAAACCACCACATATATTACACTGCATACAAATCACTGCATTCTCTTTAATGAGAGCATTCATTATTCTTATCTTAAATATTTTAAGTACAGGGAAAAAATACAGAAGCATGGTTCCAAGCAGCAGACAGAACTGATGTCTATTATATATAACAAGACACATTCTGCCCCAGAAACCTGCTTCTGGTTCCTGCTCTCACAAAATATAACTTTCAACAGCACCATCTCTGATGAATGACAGATGCTCTCAGGTAAATCCAGAAGACAGCAGGAACAGAGACACAGCAGCTGTTGCCTCTCTTACAGAGGCACAGCCTCATTTCATGAATGAAAGGGCTTTTCAGCTCCTGCTGAGATTACAGCTTGTATGGGCAGGAGCTTCTCAAAGGTGGAGCAACCATATGTGACTCAATATGCCTTTACAGGAAGCAAGGGCTACAGTACATATGTTCCATCTTGGTAATTCAGACTAATCTATTTTCAACAAGTCCAGAGAACATCACTTTTTTTTTCAAGCCAAGGAATATATGTGATACTCAGCAGAGGTTTTGAATACAGAAGATCAGAACAATCATAATCCTTAAAGACTGACACCATTATCCCCATCATCAAAACCAGAACTGGAATGAATGAATGCATTTTATCACCAAGAGGTATTTTTATACAGTATTTACTTCACATGAGCAGCTTCCTAAAATTAAAAAGGAGGAGAATATGGAAAGAACTAAGAGAGCAAGCATAGCATAAATATAAAACATTCGCTCATTTAAAAAGTCATACAAAATTGGCTATATTCTCCTGTGAAGATGAAATATATCACTTCTGAGTAACCACTGATTCTGTGTCTTAGAAAAGGAAACCTAAGCCAAAGCTGCTGGCAATGCAATTTAGCAAACCAGAAGAAACCACACCATGAAGGTTCCTATCACTTACTCCAACATCTAGATTAGGTAATGAAGAAAGACAGCCAAGTATCAAAAAAATCTTGACCACCATGGAAAAAGTAGGAATTAGAAGACTTCTTATAAAGTCATAAAACAGGCTGACAGCTAAAAGAAAGACCATGGCATTAGCCTTCCAGAAGTATGAAACAATAATGTCAGGTAATCACTTCACCTTACAGCTAACCAATAAAAATTTAAATTACTAAGTACAAACCTGATTTGCAAATGAAAAAATAATTCAAGTATTTACAGACACATACACACATCTCTAAATTCTAGAAGCTGTATTAAAAAATATATTTGTAAATATCTATACATATGTGTGCATTCATACTTCATTTAATTCTGAAGAAATCACCACAACCTAGACTCTCAAATGGAGGATTCCCATCTATTCCCAATAGCCTAAAATCCCTGAATAGGATTTAGCCACTTCAGGTTGTTTATAAAACTGAATACCTGTAAGATTGTTTACTATTAACCATGCTCTGAAAGGAAACTGTGTGGTAGATACTCATAATTCAAATGATGAAATTTAGACTTGTTATTAAAGAAAGAAAGCAACTAGGATCTCACTTTCCTCAGACTTTGCTTGTTCCAGAGCAGGTCTCATCCTCTGCTAACCCCACTTCAATGACAAAGAAGAGAAAATTTGGCAAAATAGCATATCTTATCTTTTTTCTCATCACTAGAAAAAATGAAGAATGAAGCAGCACATTGTTTGAGATATTAATCTGAACAAGAAATACATACTTTGTTATTGATGCTTTAAAACACAAACTTTGACCAGATAAATATGAAATATGTCAGCAAAATTATATTTAATAGCTTCATTAATTTCTGAGACTTTTTTAATATGTACCTGTGTAGTGCAATCAGGCTCAGATTCTTCTGAATCAGAAATATCAGAGTACTCTGAGGATCCATTCCTGAGTTCTGATTTCACACTTTCAAAGAACACTGCAGAGAGAATGATCAAAATATAAGACACAACATTTACTATGTGAATATTTAAGAATTATTTTTGAAGCAAAACCCAAGAAACACATATTTTAACAGTCTGTAAACAAAGGCAAATGCACACATTGGTCTGGTTCACAGGTTTGCTTAGGATGACAATGAGTTTTCTACTGCTAACCAACAGACTCTTCAAGCAATTGAGCAGATGAAGACAGGAGGAGCAATCAGGTGTAGCAGGAGTTTATATTTCTTCCTCCCCAAAGGGCACCCACTTCAGAGATGGCACCTTGGGCATTTTCTGCTTTTTTGTACAGGCTGGAGCCAGAGCAGTTCTCACCAGCATGTACCCTCAAAAGACTGCATTTGTCCCAAAGAACCACAAGCAGGAAACACATTGCTGAGTGTTTGGATTCCAAGGCTCAAGGCCAGTGAGCTGTATGTATACCTGTGTCAAGGCTGCTGGCAGAGATTTTGATTAAGTACAAATTCGCTAAAGATGACAATGTGCAGTTCAGGTAGTGTAAGTTTTTTGGAGAAAAGCAAAATAGGGTAAAAAAATTATGACTGTGTTAAGAAAACAGGGTCTAAAGAACAAAACACCACTTTTAAAGTATTTATAGTTTCATACAAAACAATGCTGAAAGCAAAGCTGCACAAACTCTAGAATGAAGACAAGTAAAATTGAAATGTTGGTTTGTTTTCAGCATAGTTTTAAATGAAACCACACAAAAGAACACAATTCTTCCTAAATATAATTATGTAAGAATTAAGGATGTACCTATAACTATGTATACACTGCAATTCTAGTTGAGGTTTGCTTCTATTGAAGACTGTGGCAAAGATCACAATTAGGCATCAAATATATTTGAAGGGATATAATTGATTTCTAAACACTGCACAGTGATAATTACTTTCAGAGTCAGAAGAAAGCTAATATGAGACTTGTCATCAGAAAGTCAGTAAATTGAACAGTGGGGACCAAAAGTTAGAGAAGACTAACTAAACTTAAGATAGTATTAGAAAGAACCATAAGGAATATCCATCACATTAAATGAGTAAAACCACTGTATAGGAAATTAAGCTATATAAAGTAATGCTCAACATATAATGATAAATTAATGTTTTTAATTACTGGAGCTCAAAACAACCTAAGGGATTTCTGATGATAACTCATGCCTTTGGCTCATTTCAAAAAGGCAAGTAAGATTCTAGAATAAGCAACAGCATGAACAATACAGAAAATGTAATTTTAGAGATCAAAAGAACTTTCCTTTACACTATCTTTTCCAAGAAAATATATTGCCCTGTATGCCTCCAGAGACAAGGAGAAATATTCCTGAAATTGGGTGAATGAGAGTAGTCATTATCTGTGAGATCAGGCTAAGACACTGTAAATTAAGAAAAATCTCAAACCACCTTCCCTTCATCCACACAAAGTATCTTGCTCATTTAAGGACAGCACTTGATCTTTGTCCCTCTGCTAACACTGGGTCACCATTTAAAACCAGGATCTTGGCATGACACACAGAGCTAGATAGAGCTTGATCTGTTTAAAGGCATCTGTTTGTGGACATTCCTCTTGGCCCCAATCCCAGTGAGAACAACCAAAGTTGGCAGCTGCTCTAGGAACAGGTAGTTCCTCTTCTGGAATTCTCTGTGGACAAGGCCTTTCCCCTCTCTCTCTAGAGTCTCAGTTAAGGTAAAATAATCACACATAACACACACTCAGGAAAGTCTGAATATGCTCAATATTCAATTAAAAATATCAGGATTAGTCCTGAGTGCTCCGTTTTTGGAAGAACAATCTCCACATTCACTTCTAAGTACTTTTGAATACTCACTGTCATGTTCATTCTGTATCAAATAGGAGCAGTAATTTTGAAGAAAAGTTACCATTTCTCTGTATGATTTAATCTTTGATTCAAGTGCAAAATTTAGTTTGATTTACTTAGTTTAATTTTGGAAGTGGAAAACCACTACAGTAAGCCTTCACTCAACAAGCTGCTTGCCCTGTTTCAAAATACCCAAGAGAGACTTCTCTCATGGGCACGTTTTTTAATACCATCCTCTGTGACATCTGGAAGCACAGTCAACAGGGATTATAGTTTGCCTTATTAATGAAAATAATTAAATATTTTATTCAGGCTGACAGCAGAGTCAAATGTTATGGTCTGTTGTGCAGAAAACTCAGGGAACTGAAAGTCTCCAGAGGACTCTTATCATCTTTTAAGTGTTGACTTAATTTTCCTAATACACACCTTCTGAGCCCTTTTAAGTTCTACTGTGAATGGATGTGACTTATAATTAAGCAGAGAGCTGAACAGCTATGTCAAGGACTAATTCTATCTGCACACAAGTAAGAGCTATTACAAACAGGCAATGGCAACAGGCATTCAGTATTGATACTTTACTAATACACTGTGTGATCATCACTGCTGAACACTTGGCAGAAGGGCTTGAGGCTACCAAAAGACCACTAAAGATTAGTTCCCAGTGAAGGGTGGTTTAAAGCCCTGGAAAGTGGAGTTAAAGTGTTTTACAGATAACCTAAGTTCTTTCCTAACCTTGCAGATTACAAAGGACAAATGTATAAGATTTTATTTATGTTAAATTATGCCCTTTCACTTGTATGGAATAAAGCAATTCATTAGTAAAACATAGAAAACTGTATGATCAACTATGAAATTGCCAAATTGAACAGGAAAAGTAAAATATAAGACAGGTTTAAAATTAGCTGTGTATTATGACCTTTCACTCTCTACAGTGAAATGATGTGATGAGCCTTTCACAATGAGGCATATTTTGGTTTTAAAAACAAAAATTTAAAAATCAGCATTCTTACATTATGAAGCAGACCTAGAGTAACAAATACTCATCCCAAACACAAATGAAATCTCCATTGTGAAAAATGCTCTCCACAGCATTCAAGACAGCACTAACACAAAAAGGTGTTTTACTTTTCATCTCTATCCTGTTAGCTTCTTCAGTAGACAGATAATATTTAAGAAATGTTTTGTGTAACTTTTAATACTACTCCTCTGATTTATTTCTTTATCCTCTTTATACTTAGTTAGTCACACTGAAATATTACAAATGGTAGTTAGACCCTCATTGAGACCATCAAAATGTTCAACTGATAGGACTTTGAGACAATCTTACTGTTCAGTGGTTTCTGGGCATCTGCATTCCCTTCTCCTTCAAATCCTGAGGGCTGGTCTTCTACCTTCACAGCTGTCTTTTTTGACCTTGTCCTGTCATCTTCATCTTCACTGTCTGCTGTGTAAAGACTTCGATCTGTAAATGGACGTCTCTCATCTCTTCTCACAAGAAAAAAAAGAAGTCAGTTTTTACTCTTAAAAACCTGAAGCAACTGTTTTTATTTCATTATTTACAACATACTCTCAAGATGTAACAGTAATAATCTCATGCTCATCTCTTCATTCTGAATTGTAGGTATTCCCATTTACTTCCTATACAACTGTCATTTCCATGAAGATATGAAGTTTAACACCAGAGTACGTTTAATAAGAAGCACTCTTAAAGATGGATACAAAATAGCTTTTTCTACTTTGAAGCATTCTTTTCAGTACAGACCCCACTGAGCAAGTGATGAAATGCTGTAACAAAGGAAGATGCAAAGAATCCCTTCCTCTTCACTCCCTAACTGTGGCTCCACTAGGGGACAGCAGACACAGACATTCCTTCTGTATTCCTAACCAGACTCTTACTGGTAAGAACTTAAGAGCTCTACAAATAGAAATATTAACAATTAGCATACTCCAGACCATAATGACCAGGAAAAAGTATCCACAAGCAATCCTTTATACCTAATTATTCTCCCATTTGACAGCAGAAGGCGAAGATCATTGTCTTTTGTTCTCCATTCAGGTACTGTAGAAGAGGGCTGAAAGGGCTTGTTAAACCTCCCGTTCAGTTTTGAGCTTGTGATATCCTAAAGAAGTAAAAGTAATTTTGCTTATTATTTCTTCCTATGAACTCAATTGTTTTTTCTGCACTCCATAAAAGATTAAATTCACTACTAGGATGGTTACTACCTGGATAACCAACCGAAAAAAGCTCAGACAAAACATGTTGGGATGTAAAGAACTTCAGGAGACGACTGTACCTTCTCCTTCCCTGAATCATCTACACTCTCCTGAAACAAATGCTTTCTCCCCCTCCTGAAACAAATACAACTTTCCTGTAACACTCCTTTTATGTTTCCTTTGGAGAAATACCAATAGACTCAGGCAAGCCAGAAGCTGGGCTTGGAACTGCTACAGCAACTCCTGGATTGGGTACATGCTCCCTGATATCAGTATCTCAGAACTGATTTAAGGGACAGCAAAACATTAACAATGGAAAGTAACCTGCCTTAAGCAGAACTTTCTTAGCTCAAAGCAATTTACATTTGACTTACACTCTGAAACAATCTATCCATATCTCATATGACAAAGAGTTCTAGTTTATATTCTTACGCATCTTAAAACCATTTTCTTTTCAACAGAGATTAGAAAACTACTCTGGTTTTGTTTTTCCTTGCACATAACTCAACACTTGCCTCTTCCCACGGTGACATCTCCAGCCTTTTCAGTACCTCCCTGGTGTGGAGTTCCAGGATGTCCAGATTAGAAGGAGTTTTGGTAGCATGGTCTCGCAGCTTCCTCACCCTTCGTCGGGAGTGGTGAGGGGAGGCTGTTTCATGTGAAGATCGTGAAGTTGGAGACACACCAAGAATTCCCTGAGTTTTAACTAATTTGCTGTTTTCCTCCTGTAATTAAAAGCACTTTTCAGAATAGTCTCAGAGGAATAAATCCACATATTTAAGTACTGCTTCTTATTCATCTAATTAAATGTAAATTATGTAAGGAAAATTGTTAGACCTTTCAGAGAAATAACTACATTTTTAGTTCTACTGCACCTTTTTCTCACTTAAGGCTTTTATGCTATTCCACAAGAGTGGTGCCACCAAAACACATGATTTTACTCAGGGTACACATGTATTGGACACAACAGACCACATCCCCTCGGATCCATTCTCTTCACATGGAAATGTGACAATTTTTCAAGAGTCAATAACCACTGAAGAATAAAAGAACAAAACACTGGTATAGGAAGGAAAAAAAAAAAAAAAGGGAAACCCTCCCCCACTGACTATAATACACAGCCACAAAACAGAAGAGTGAGCAAAAGAGATGACCAGAACTAACTAACAAGTAGATAGGAGAATGGAATATGCACAGATTATCAAATTAAAGTATTTAACAACAAATCAATAATAATTCTTTTAAGTAGTTATAAGTAACTACATTTTAGAAATACTAAACTACAAATAATTTCATCATTAAAATCTAAAAATCAACAAAAAATACATAAAGCACCCACAATCAATTTTCTTTCTCTGAAATACCCATAGCTTAGTATTTCAGAATGTTTTCCTCTTGAGGTTCTATTATTAAATGAACGGTAAATAAATTAAAAGGTGAATATGGTCAATCAGAAGCATAACTATGATGGAGTTCCCTGATTCAAAGGTTTATTTTCTCAAGACTTATGTAGGGTTGCCTCTGTTCTTACCTCTACAGAACGAATCACTTTAGAGAGCTCTTTGATGAGATGCCCAGGCCTAATGTTGTCTGGAATTTCAAAGGCATGTTCTGTTACAAGCTGTATGCAAAGGGGGAAGAAAAGATACTTAGGTGGTTGGTTTTTTTTTTTTTTCCCCAGATAAAAGCAGAAATAATATGAAATAACAAAACTACAAGGGAAAAAAATTAAAAGTAAAATAAAAAACAGCTTTATTTCTGTAATAATGACCAGAAACTGCCAGGACTGATATACACATGCAGTAGCTTCCAGTCCCAGCTTTATTAGTCATCAGATATCCCCCAGTGTCTCCAGGATTCCAAAGAAGAGGTAACACAAAACTATACTGACAATCACCTCATTTTTGTTCACCCTCAGTACAGTAATCACCTTTTTTCCCTTTACCATGGTCAGTATAGAGCAATACTTGCAACATTTATTAGAGTCATGACTTTAAAAACATCTTAAGACTAAGGGAATTTTGTCCTGACAAAAACTTAATCTCAAGAATAATCATGAGTAACCAAGATGTAGATTTTTAGACATTTTCCTGACATCCAATTCTTCAAAATTACCTTCTTAGCCTTATTTAAAATCTAGCAGCTTGGAAAATACAACTCAGGAAAAAAAACCTATTCCTTATAAAAAATGTAGAAAGTCCTAAGAGTTTATGTTCTCTTTAATCCTCTGAAACCATATCAGAGACAGACTTCATATATATACACACACAACAGAAGTCCAAACACTCTATAGGTAGATCTAGCAAAAATTATTTTGCATATAATTTAAATGTCCATTTAGAACACTTTTAGTTAGAATTAAACTGACAAAACATCATTTAACACACAGGCTGGAATGACTGACATGAATTCCTGTAATCAACTACTTAAATGGAAAAACATCCCAAACACTTTCAGCTACCCACATTTCAAAAATGAGATTCAGCAGCAAAATGATTGCTAGAAGCAATTCAATACTGTATGTGCACTTCATTGAACCTGGCTTCCTATCAGTCATTAGAACAAATGTTTTTTCCCCTTCCCAAAAAAACCCAACACCAACATGTAACCATGATATGATTTTTCATTTCAGTGCCCCTAATTCTACAGTGAAGATTAAATCAGCTGCTATTATTTACCATTGTTCATTCTTTGAGTGTATCACACCTCTACAAATTCACCCTGGAGAAAACAGCAGCTCTGTCACTAAACTGCATAATTTTTCCATCAAATTATTGGTCATTTTAGGACCCTTCAATCCTTCCTACTTCACTGTCTCAAAAGAAGATGAGTTTGAAATTCTCTAGAAAATGTCATGAAACAATCCTCCAAGATAATTCACTTATGCTGAAAAGACATACTCCATGACACAAATGTGAAAGCTCATGAGAGGAGTTCTCATTTGAGGAGCATGTATTTGCCATTTTTCAGGAACTGTCTGAAATCCTCAGCATGAGCAGATCAAACTGCAATGCACAAAGCTCCTCCTGTCCTCCCCTGCCTTTAATTCCAAACCTATCACACACATGGTCTGCTGCATGGCAAGAGTGGCTCAAGGATGAAGCAGCAGCCAGAGAAGATGGATGCAAGGTACCAAACACCAGAGCAGGTGACAGCAGACAACACTGTGGCTGAATCACTGATGCTCTGCACTTCCCTCACAATGGGTGTGTCTGCTCATCCAGTGGTTTAGGAATACTCAAAGGTCTCATTAATAAGCATTCAGAATGCAGCAAGTGCAATTGATTTTTCTTCCACAGAGAAGTGGAGAGCATATCACATTCCACATGAATCAAAATACTTAATGACCTACTAGACAGTACACAAATGCTACAATACTGCACTACAGCCATCTAGAAAAAAGGAATGCTAATCCAATTTCAAATCAAAATAAGGATTTATACAGGCTGTGTCTGATCTCTGGTCAGTAGCCTGATCACTTGGCTTACTTATTATCCATGCCACAGATGCAGAGGTGGCTTGGATTCACACGTGGTTCAACAGCTTAGGCACAACAACCTGTAAACATTGTGATGCTGACAAGCCTTCATCCATAACAGCAGAGACCAAGAGACACTGGAGAACCAACTCAGAGGGCCAGCAGAGTTTCATCTGGGATCAGCAATGCTACAGCCCCAGCACACTCCAAACATAAAAACCACTTCTGCATTTGCACCTCACGTTCATTTCCATGGACCTCATACTGTTGGATGCAGCATTATGCAATTATCATACATAATATCATACAGAGGTGTTGCATAGTAAGCTCTCTTTCAAGTAGAATTTGTGGGCAGAAAAAGCAGAGAGATCTCAAAGAGCCAGTTCAAGTCTGGCTTGCAACAAGGCAGTATTACAGGCAGCAACACACTAGAATTAAACCCCTCAGAACCAAACTGCCTGTCAGTGAACAGTTCTTCCCAGGAGCACTGGTTCCAAGAGGGTTTATTAGCACAGGCACATGGAAAAACACATGGAGTTAGACCAGACCCAGCTCTGTGCCAAAACAAACAAGCTTTCCCAGAGAAAAGAGCACCAGCAAAGCCAGCACTGATGGCATACTTATGATTTTACAAGGGTCAATCAATGTTGAGCAAGGAGAGTATTCAATTGAAGTTAATATTCCTCAATCTGAATCTAAACAGACTCTTCAGCATGTGTAGCTGAAATGTGATTTCCACACCACTGACATGAATGGAAAATGCAAAACACCATGGCATTCCCTTCCTCCACTGCCTCAGACTAGGATTAACTGACTGTATAAACACATTTCTTAGAAAACACCCCACCTTATCACCCTATCCTCTGGCATCCTTATCCCATCCTAGGTAAAGCAAGATTCTACTGCAGTCAGGTATAATACTTGAGCTTATTAGATGGTCTAATAGACTTTATTAGCATCACAAAATATAACACTGTCATGATTCTTCCCCATATCAGCAGTATACACTTTCAATAGACTTCTTCAGTACTCATTAACAGATAAAAATAAACTTTAAAAGGGCATAGGCCTTCACTTAATTCTAAATCAAAACAGAGCTCACCAAAATAGCAAACAAAATCACTTATACGTACTTCTTTTTTCATCCATAATTTTAAAGCAGTAAGTAAAGCCTTCACTCCTTGCACTAAATAGCTTGGAGGCTGGAAACCATCTTCCCTCAGTTCTAAAAAGGATACAGAAACCAATTTAGAAACACATCAACAGAGCAAATAAAATGATACCCACCCTTCAGCCAATAAAGTTGCCATTGTACAACAGCACAGTAAAGGAAAAATTGTGCAAGCAAATGAAAAAATGGCATCCTGCAGTTATATGCATACTGTAAGAAGAGTGACCACAAAAAAAAAAATCCAACCCTAGTGATTTTACATAAAACCCTTTTTTTTAACTTATTTTTGTATGAATTAGGGTTAGTTTATAACATACTAAAGGTCATTTAGGGAAAAAGAACCCAGATCTAAAATACAAAACAAGAAATAACATATTTGAAGAAAGAAATCACTTTTATTTCATTGAGAAATATTTTAGTCAAAGGGGACCAGCAGGATGTGGGATGTATCTCTAAATTAGAATTTGCATTGCTTATCTCCATCCATATGCAAATGGCTCACACTAGCATACTTCCACTTCCCAAACATTTTTTGTCACCCTTCCAATTATCACAGTTCTCCCTCACATGGTTTACATCATTTTTACTCCCAAAATGAAAGGGACAGGGAGTGGAAACCACTCTGCTTCAGAAGCTTCTCTTCTTAGGGAAGTTGGTGTTCCCAACTGATTGCAATTCTTTTTCATTCTCTCTTTTGCTTCATAGGGATAAAGAAAAAGAAGGGAAAAGATAAATCCTCCATAAACAGCCAAAAGTAGATTAAAACCTCTCCTCATGTTCCTGACAAATACTTCCACTTGTCAATAGCAAATGGATCAACACTAGAACCATTTGGCTCACTTTATTCCCTTCTAAGGATACACTAATAAAACACCATTCTTATGGATAATGTATTAGGAAGCTGGCAGAAAAAGGAAGGTTCTGTGAGTACAAAGCTGTTCTTCTCTCAAAGGCCTCCTACTTGTTAAAGGGTATGAGAGGGACTGGCAGCAGCAATCTTCCTGCCCATTAGCCAACTCAGTTGATAAAATTTTAAGAATATAATGGAGTACCACAGGCTTAATTTTTATATGCCATAGAAATTATTGCATGAACTAAAAGTAATTCAAATTAATGAGTACAGCATTAATGAACAACAGCACACACTGCCTATTTTGAAACCCCAAGAATTAAGAAAAATATTTAGGTGAATGCAATAATACTTATCATGAAACACTTTCTGCCAATGAAAAGTCAAATTCAAAATGTTTGTGACCCTGTTACCATTTTATAAAACAAAGCAGAAAGACTTTCTGTGTTGATTTTGCTCACTGACCTGGATTTCATAAGAAGTACTGCTAACAGCTGGACATCACCATTACCCCACAAAACTGAACTGGCATCATCCTTATTCATAAAACAATGGATTCTGACTAGCAAACACCTAATTCACATGAGTCTTAATGCCAAAATCCAATATAAACTTCACCCTAGCCGTGGAAACACCGATTTATTAATTTTATTTTATCCTTTATTTTTTATGATGTTTATAGGTCATAATGTTGTTCAGTGACAAAACATCTGCTAAAGCAAAGATTAAACATAACAGGAGAATAAGCTTCACAGCTCTTCCCTAAGACACAAGCCACAAGAGGCTCCCAGCCTGTGCACTCAGAGTTATGGGATAAAAAGGGGTGAGGGAAGAGTGGGGATCAAGAGACACAGCTTATAGTTAGCTAGATCTTACTGAAACATACATGTGCTTTTCCAGCAGGAACACAGGCTTCTGATGAGTTTGTAAACATTAAATATGCATGAATGAGACAAACCAAAGCAAGCTCTCAGGATAAAAATACTCTTTTTGGAAGGAAAGGTTTTCTGCAAGTTTGTTGTCTTTGGTAAAATTTCTGAGTTGCCCTAGGGTCACCCCAAGACTTCAAATGCTTATTTAGGAATCAAGGGTTGTTCAACACTTCAATTTGCTTAAAGGAAAAGAGATAATTTTCAATAACTTGTAATTGTTCCCACATTAGAAAAAGTTATGTGGGATTCTGATCTCTTCCAAAACAGAAGTTTAACTCAGCAGCCTCTTCTGAAGGCTGACTTTTGTCCTTCGAAATACATTGTATTATCAAGATTAAACAGAGCAGGCAGAGGGCAAGATACTTGAGGAAAAAAGGTGAAGCCAGATAGGCACTCTCTCAAACACAAATCAGCATGGGTACAATTACAGCAATTAAGGAGTGGGTGAGGAAGTCTGGGGAAGAACAGCAACTGTTAAAAACTGGAGGCTGTTGAGACACCTCTTCAATAAACACTGATATAAGTGATTTAACACTGCTCATAGGAACTGATGCATCTTTCCTACAAAAGCCCTCACAGACATCTTTCCTTCCACAACCAGGAGCAGAGGACAGCAGGCACTGTGACTAGAAAGGTCAAAGAGAATTGTAGAAGCACAAAAAAACTTCTGTGTTCGGCTGTGAAGCCACCAAAAAGAAACTCTTAGATAGATATAAGTTAGTGGGACCATCTCATAGAACTATTTGCTTAAAGTAAAGGCTATCAAAGGATATTCAAAGATCTTAAATTATATGAAAGAAGCCTGGGAGAAAAAACTGATGCCGTGGCCCATTATCACAAAAGAGAAAAATAATTATAAAAGCAGGTACATGTGCTTAAAACAGGCATTACCTTTCAATGTTTCCAGTAAGTTTTTGGCCACAAACCAACAGATGGCTTCAAAGAAAGGAAATTTGAAAAGATCCGGGGTTTTTAGCCTCTTCTCCATTTCATAACACCTGAATAAGTGCAAATATTACAAAAAATGAATGTTTTAATTATCAAATTCATTATTCAACTATGTAATCATTCAAACTGACACAATGTCCAAAATAAAATGAAATAAAATAACCATGGCCATGATAAATAAAAGAAGTCAAGTACCACATAGTTAAACCCCAACAAGACCACAGACAAGATTGAACTCTGGTCTCATTCAGGCTCTGACCTTATCAAGTTTGACTGCGGCACTTCTAAGAATAAAGTTGGACTTCATAAAACTAGGATACAAACCCAATGTGTGATCTTTTAACAGATGGAATTTTATCGGGATTCCACTGTAATAAATAAAAACAATATGTTTAGAAGACAGCTCTACATCTTGGACAAAAACTAAATACAGCTGCCCTTAGAGCAATGCTGACTTGAGGATGCTCATTTCAACTCAGTGTCGCACACCTGGGATTGCTTAGTTTTGTTTTACTCACTTATACTAATCTCCAAAGTAGAATTTTTTCTTTTGTTTTTTTTTTTCCTTCTTTTAGTCACTTAAATTCTTGCACAGCCTTCATTTTGCTTTTGAAACAAATTTTGCAGAAGTAAAACAAGAGAACGTGCTTGATACATTCTAACTGAAAATGCCACTATTGTCTGTTAGAGAGCCTGTACCAATTTGATCCTGGTTAAGCCCATGAAGAAAAATCTCTATGAAAAGAATATCCTACTTACTGGGGAACAAGTACAGGAAGAGCTGAGACTAACCTGAGCTGCATGCCAATGTTGAGGTTGTGCAAAAAGTTTCCTCCAAAAGCCATACAATCCTGAGATGTGAGCACAGCGTGAATCCAGCCTGAAATGACAGATTGTAAAACTTAATACATACATATGAATTACTCTAAGACTGTTTTTAAACATGCATATAAGTAAAAATGCTGTTCCTGAAAGAAAAAAAAGCAAACAGATTTGTATTCTGTGCTAGGAACAAGTAATCTAAATTTTAACAACATGTAAACTACAGTTTTTCAGAAATCTAATGGAACTGCAGTTTTCCAAAATAATTAAGCTTAAAACATTTATCACTGGGAGGGGGCGGTAAGGATGCAAAGCCAACTTGTCAAGTAAAAATTCCTAAAGTTCTCACTCCAGTCCACAAACATAAACAACTAAGGAATGGAAAAATATACTGAACAAAAGATCAAGTCATAAAAATAAAACAAAATTATATGCCTTTCAATATTTACATGTTGCTTAACAGTAACTGGGTTGTTTGCACAACATAAAATCATTTAGCAATACTGAAGTTTCTCAAACAGGAATTCAGAAGTGGTCCCATAAATTATTATAAACACAGTCATTCTAAGTCAAGTGAAATTATGATCAGTTTAAAACCCAGTCTAGACACTCTATAAAGTTTGTCACATAATTGAAATATTGTCCTTATGAAATCCACTATTCAACATGGTATAGCACGGCCAACATTACGCTATCGATCTAGCTAATTACTACTGGATAATTTCAACTCACTACACAAAAGAACACATGACATGAACTGCCTGATTCAAAATAGTTCTCTGTGAAATTCATACTGTGGAGCTTTCATGTGAGTAAACTACAAGGAGACTTTCTCTGTCAAGATCTTTCTTCTGATTTTGCATGCCTACAGATGATCTCTGACCAAGATGAGTTGGGCAGACATTTGCAGACCACTTCATGGTTTCACTGAGTCTAGGCAAGATGGACAAACACAGGAAGCTTCCCAGTGTGAGGAAACATCAGACCAAATCACAAACAACTACATATTACAAACTAGCATTAAATCTATGCCCGAATTCAGCTAATAATGAGCAGTTTTATGGCATACCTGCATTAACTTAAGATTTTAATTTTTTTACATTCCTGCTTCCTATTTTTATGCTGCACTTTTGACCCAGGACTACATAACAAGGAATGAAAATTTGGTGTAGACCACACAGAGTATCTTGAATAATATTTAAATAACTCTAAAGAGCCTCCCAGTAGATGTTATGCACCTACATGCAAGATTAATTTTAGATCATAAAACTACTCTGAACATATTTCCAAGATTATAAAATAATTATGACATCGACTAGAAACAGTGCAAGCAGAAACAGCAAGTGATTTTCACCAGAGATCAAGGGATTTTTTTTCAAAGTCTTTACTCAGTCTTACAGAATTTCCCATTTTTTTAAACACCTGTCTTGAGACCTAGTTTCATTTAGGGGTTCTCCTGCTGCACTCCATCATATGTATATGAGTAAGTATGTGTGTATACACACACATGTGCATTTGAAAGTACCTTTTTGTGAACACACATTGAAATACATGTACACATGAGAAATTACCATCTGATGATACTTTTCTTCATGGCCACATTACAGTGATAGCTCAGATTCAGCTGACTACTTAGAAAACAGTAATTATTTTCTGTGAGCCACAGTAAAGTTCTTCATTCTGTAATTCTGCATTCTCTGTTTATAGAGGTATGAACTTACATACATGGACAATTAGTGCTATTTCTTGCTGGAAATACATGGTTTTCAAAGCTCTGGCTGTTCAGGAATGTCAAGAGCACACAGAGGGCTTCAACAGGTAGCACTTATTATGTACAAGCTGTGAACTAGAACAGTAAACATTGAACCTCACAGGTACAGAACTGAGCTATGAGAAAAATGAAGCAGTCTAGAAAGTGCAGGATGGAATAATGTACTGATCATAATCTTCAAGACTTCTTCCAGAACTAGAATTGTAAACTATTTTCCTGCTCCATGTATTTAAAGCTTTCTTTCCGCCCAAAAAGGAAAAGACAGCAACCAGTAAAAATTTTTAATAATAAAATAATAAAAAACATTTATAGGAATAGATTGGATAAACAAAAATACCAAAACCTGGCAGTAACTTTATTGGCAAAATATTGTTTGATTTATTAAAGACTTGTAAGCTTATGGTATTTGGGTGCTTGGATAGAGTGAGGTATTTTGTTTGAAGCATCTTTCTTGTTTTTATTCTTTCATTAAAGTTGTTGAATTGTTTTGGCATTTTTCACAACAAAAGCAAACCAAAAACCCACCCAACTTGCATTCTTAATACTCTAGCCTACAGCATAAGAAATTTATGTATTGTTTTTGTAATAATTAGGCTTAGTAGGCCTTGCAATACTGAAATCTGTAAAAATAAAACTCTTATTATAAAATTAGGGTAAGAATTCAGTCTGGATACTTATCAAATAGTGAACAACCTGTGCTTTATTAATTGGAACTACCTCCCTGATAATCAAATACAACTTTAATTTGTCGTCTTCTAATTGGGTAACCAATACCCTTTAATACCCTTTCATTCCCTGATAATTGTTATGACTGTCAGCCAATCTTAAAAGCTAATTACTTGTTTTGAAAATCTAAATTTCTAACTTTTTTATTATTCTCTCTTATCCCAGAATTCTAGAGGATACCAAATGTTGATAATGCAATCTTTTTACAATAGTCATAATTCCTGGTGACTGAACATGCTAAGTCCTAATACTAAGAGTAAAATCTTACCTGTTGGAACAAATAAAGTGTGTCCTTGCTTCACAACACACTTGTAACACTTGTCAACCTTGTCCCCAAAATATACTTCACTCTGGGTGACTGATGAACTCCAGGACTCGTAGAGAGCCAAATTTTCATCAGTGGGCTTGATCAAATAGAATATCTTCTCACCCTGTCAAACAAATACACCAAAGACATAAATTAATGTTTTCCTAGAGGTACACTACAACCTCTGAGTCACTCCTAATGAAGTAAGAGATTGACCTAAATGTAAAGTATTCCATCTTCCCACTATGGTATGTTCAGGCAGTGTCTCACAAATGCAATCCACCAAGAGCTTAGATATAGCATATTAACCAGGTGGTGCCTTGTGATTTAAAGGAAGCAAACAAACCAACCAGAACTTTTCATTGGAGCACAAAAAATCCAGTTTTTATAAACAATTCATGGATATGCACACACCTACCAAAGGAGAAAATGAATGGATGAAACCACTTTGCTTCTTCAATGATGTAAACATGGTAAAATTTGTGAGAATAAAAAATTGAGTACACCAATGATTTTCATGAAAATCTTTTTTCCTACAAAAACCTCACTATTTTTACAGTCTACTGAAGAGATCAGTCAACCAATTACAGTCTACAAGTCACCAACAACATGCTAAAATAAAAGCATAAAAATGCAACAGCAGAGATCAGTAATTCACTTTCAAGCTCCTCCCTTAGCACTGCAAGCACAAGATTTCATGCAGGTGATAATGCCACAACAGAAGGCTGCACACTGAATAACTTTTGTTTCACATAGTCACAGGCATCCAAGGGGTGGCTGGGCACTGGAAGAGGCTCCCCAGCAAAGTGGACACAGCACCAAGCCTGACAGAGCTCAGGAAGTGTTTGGACAATGCCCTCAGGCAGGTGGTGTGACTCTTGGGATGTCCTGGACAGGGCCAGGAGTTGGACTCAATGATAGAGATATGTGCTCTCTATCCAACAGAGTATGTTCTGTGATTCTGTAAGAAGCATTCATACCCAGAGAACGTGGTACCAAACTGATGTTCCTCCAAAATCAATGTGAAAATCTGTATAGCTGTCCTGGACACCCATTAAGCAATACTTCTGAACAAAAGGCTTAGGGAAGACAGAATCATCTGGCCAATAATTTTCCACCCACGAAAGCTTTCTGGCAATGTCTGGTACCTCCACTAATTCAGACATCCTTTTAAAAAACAAACAAACAAAAAAGAACTGTTAATATAACCAGGAGTAAGCACACCTCTTTTTAAAAATCACAGCTTCCTACCAAGACATTACTTATGAACTAATAAATATGTTTTATACCCACATTACATGACAGTGGCTGTCTACATAAAATACACCTCCTCCTGTCTTTCCCACTACAGGCATTATATTCCTACACATTGTTCAGCTTAGTGAAAACCACTCCCTACATTCAAGGAACTGAAGTCAATACTCACTTTGTGTCAGAGAATTCCAGGCTGATCACATTCAATACTTTGGGTCGGTCAGGATTTGTGAAGTATTTTATGTAATTATGGAGCTTCATTTTACTGTCAGCTTGTCTTGCTACATCTATGACATCTATCACTTTGTCACCACCTGTGAAAAACAGGATGACTTTCTTAAGGCTATCACAGATAAAAGACATTTCAGGAATTTAAGCGGAAATTAACTTTCTTGCAGTCTTTATCAAAACATTTCTGCAGAAAAACTCCACTACTATTATTATTCTCTTGGAAGAGGGACAGATCAGTATAAACCAACTTTTTATTAGGTTTAACTTTAATTACTATAATCAGCTAAGGACACAACTGAAAACGCTCTAAAAATAAATCCTCTTTCCTGTGGTTAACCAAAAAGAAAGAGTAGTATAGAATGGCTGAATCTGTTTAAAAAAAAAACAACAACTGAGTTTGTGGCTGCAATTGCAAAGAGTAGCATGGAGAAAGTTATCAAGGCAGATCTTGTCCTCACTTTTCCTATCAAGCATCACCAACTCCCCCTTCCTTACATACATGCACAACTAAAATAAGTGTTCAGTAATTTCACTGAATAATTATCATGGGTGTGTTTCATTTCTGATGACAATAAAGATCACTTCAGAACACACCATGTGCTCTGAAGTGATACATTGAAAGAACTAGACAAGCCAAGAGAAAGGACTAACACCACCACTATAACAGCAATTGGTTTATGTCCTTTTAGTTATACAATGGCCAAATTTGACACTTAATTTTGGAATGCTGGAAACATGCCTAGATGTACATTAGAAACATATTCACTTCAAAACTGTACATTTGTATCATCTTGATAAATTCCAGCTGAAACTGTACTTATTCAGTTTTCTTATTTTTAATTTCAATAATGGAAAGGTAAATCTGTGGCATTTCAATTTTTTTCCCTGAACTGGAAAACTTGGCAGGTTAGGATGAGACAGTCAAGTTTCTATCAGTCAAGAATCCAAAGTGGCAGTAATCCAGAAAAAAAGATTCAGAAATATCACCATGATAATTAATCTTTAAGGCAGAACACATTACTATTTATCATCACAATGGTGACAACACTGCATATTCTGGTGCCTTTATAAAATATTGATGGACAGAAAACCTACTTTCTGCACACATCATTACATCAGGTGATCATGAAAACACACTCAGACTCTCAGCTGTACCATGTGTTACAGGAAATGTTCTGCTGCATTGGGCCCAGTCTCTGTCTGTACAGCACACCTACATCAGGCTGGCACAAGTACAGACTGATAAGAGAGCTGATAGGAAAGAAGTGGTTCTTGGGAAACCTCTCCTGGCAAAGGATGCCAAGGTAAGAAATTTTTCAGGAAGATTTAATTCAGAAAGGCCAATTTGCTGAGTCAAAAACATTAAATTTTGTCATAGCCTAACCAATGATTAAACTTATTAATCCTAAGAGTGATTCATTCAATTCCCATTATTCATGGTTTACATGCAGCAAAAAAAAACTTCAGCATTCCACATATAGCTTGCACTAAAATTAACAGGTTTGAAAGTTGACATGTAAGGCTATAGTCCTGTCACACATCCACCAAACAGACAAACACCAAAAGAAAAAAAAAGGTGGAGGGGGAGGGGGAAGAAAAATCATTCCAAACCATAGCATTGATTTTACTCTCTCCTAGTCTTGAATTTAGAATAAATACTTAGCACTCTGGAAGCTCTTATAATCATGCAAATATTTATTTTAATTTACAGACAGGATCATTTTAATAAGTACTCCAGAGTGACTCTTACCCACATAGCGTTCCACATCTAAAACAGAGAAAGTTGGTGGAGGAAGTCTGAGTCCCAGCCCATCTAACTTAGGAACCATAATGGGAACATCAAACCCATGTTTCTCCAGGTATCTTTGTGTTAACTGGCTTCCATGCATTTTCAAAATTACTTCATCAGCACTGGTGAAAATAAAGGATGGAGTATTAGCTGAAAAGCATCCTCCAAGCACTACTGAAATAAAAAAAAGTCTCAGTTTGGGAGAGGACAGATGGGAATGGCTGTATCTGAATCAAAAAGAAACACACAGTATTGTTTTATTAAGCATTTAACTAAAAGACCAAGAAAACAATCTCAACAAGCAAAGAAATTCTTACTGTAATGCATTTTCTGGAAAGAGTCCTTCTGTTTGACTAAAGAGAGTAACTTAAAAGAATGGGGAAAAGGAATTCTCAGAGAAGGCAATAAAGTACATTTTGCTAACAACAACCACCAGCAGCTGTAAAGAATTTTAAGTCATTATGTTTCAGTGAGATAGCCAACCAAGCTCAGGATCAAAGTATAATCATGGTTCTCCATTTTCTTCTAAAGCAGGCAAGAACAGGTAGATTACTAGCTCATGTGAATGTTCTATGTTACCTGGAATGAAACTGAGAACTATTCCTGAACTGAAGGAATAGACAGACAGTAGACAGTAAGAGCACCTAACAAACAAAAGCAAAAACAAACAAAAAACCCCCACCCATCCAAAACTCAAAACTGCTCAGACCACCCTGCAGCAGTCCCAAAAGACAGCCCATCCCAGTGCAAAACTGAACAGGGGAAGCTACTGCATGAGAAGGCAAACATATCCATCTGAAACAGGGGTGCACTGGAAAAAATTCTGAAGAGGGAGAAAGCCATCCTCAACCTTCACTATGTGAAGCAGAGAAATGTTAGTCACTTCCTCTAAGAGACACTCAGATGACATTGCACTGTGTTTTCTCACCAAAACATGTAAGGAAGGCTGTGTACCTTGGGAAAGAGCGAGCCCGCAGCTGTTTAACAAAGGTCCGTGTTCCAGCCTGCACTGGTTTGGAGCCATCATCTGGCTCTGTGTAGTCATGTCTGTGCCAGTTTCTCCTCTTCTTCACTACAAGTTTCAGAAGGATTAAACATGGAATTAGTTAAATCAGACGGCTCAGATTAGCAGTCATCCCATCAGTGAGACATACATGCCTCAATCACATTACTGTGATCAACAAACCTTATTTTTTTAATCAGGTGACACTCTACCTATTTCCAACAAATGAAATCTGCAAGACATACTAATTCTGTACTTTCACAGCTCCTTCTATGTGAGAATCTCAGTGCACACTATATACAAGTTAAGACTCCAGATCCAATCCAACACAAGTAAATAGGTGCAGCCTGAAAGCTGTACAAATACAAAAAGTCAGCTACAAAACAATTGAACTTTAATTCCTTAAAAAAAAAAAAAGGAAAGAAAGAAAGAAAGACACCACTTGAACAGCCAGAGACTTGATTTTACATACTCACACAAGGTTACAAGACTTAATCCCCCTGTGCTATCACACCCCATAAGCACACCCATACCCAGTCTGATAATATTGCTGCTATTCATTACCATTTCTACTGCTTATGTCTCCATTACAGTGTTGTGTGCAAACTGTTTTGGGCAGGTGTGACCTTTACAATACATGTAACAAAAGCACTGCACTCCAAAACATACAACTTCCTAACAGTTTGAAACTTTAATGCACTACTACAGCATATTAATAAAAAACAAAGGATAAATTAAAGTTCCATTACAATTTTGGGAATCTGAAACTGATAGCTCAATAGTAGCAAAATTGTATTTCTAACAGCTCCTTATACTTAAAGGGGCAAGGAAATTGAAACACTAGACATTCTCATAAAAACTTGTGATGATCTCCCTATGATAAATGACACCAAATAAAAAAAAAAGTACATGTAAAAGAAGTGTATGTACCTTCACAGAATCACAGAATGGTTTGGGGTGGAAGGGACATTAAAAATCATCTAGTTACAACACCTGGCATGAACAGGGACACCTTCCATTATCCCAGATTGCTCAAGGCTCCATCTGACCTGGCCTTGAACACTTTCAAGATGAGACATCCACCACTTCTCTGGGCAACCTGTGCCAGTGTTTCACCAATCCCACAGTAAAGAATACCTTCTTTAATCTAAATCTACTCTTTCAGCTTAAAGCCATCACCCATTGTCCTCTCACTACAGACCTCAGTAAAAATCATCCTATTTCTTTTAAGTCCCCTCTACATATTGGAAAGTTGTTCTATAAGGCATTGTAAGGTATGTAGCCTCTCCATTTGAATTTTTTGACCTTGAGTGAAGGAGAGGACAAAGTGACTTATGATATTGTGGTTAACTTAACTGCCTGTCCTCAAATTTTCATAATTTCACAACAAATCATTTCATAATGGATATTTCATTGATTCAGCTTCCTTAACCACTCATTTTTCATCTCCATTTATAAAGAACACAAGATTACAGCCTTGAACGGAAGCCCTTGGTTGTATCATCTGTTTGTTAGTAAACTGCTCCTTGGAGCACTTCCCCCCATACAAACAAACCTGTATTTCTCATCCTCAAACTCTCAACAGGCTGAGAAGCCCTATTAAATCATCAAGAGCCTCTGCAAAAGGGACCACCATCTCACCATTTAGGAAACAACCTCCAAGAGTGCTGAACTTCTTACCTTTATCACTTATTGTATTAAGAAACACACTAAGGGTCCAGTAATTTTAAGGCTGCATTTCAGTTTTTCCTAAAAAAGCCAAATTCTGTTCCACAGCTAGACAGCTGCTACTGGAAGACTGCCCCAAGAAGATTTACTGACACCAGATCTGTAATTTAACCACTAATATTAAATGGAAATTTAGTTGCATATGCTGAGGAAACTCAGAAGAGGAAAAAGCTAATGTTATTTGTCAGCACAAATAGTGTTTTACAGTTGTCTGCCAAACAGCCTGAAATACAACATCCAGCAAAACCACTGCATTAATACAGATTTTAACTTCATGGCAGAGCTCATTCTTAAATTCAGGAAGTCATGATGCACCCAAAATGTAAAAAAGCACGAGCAATACTGAAGACTCAGCTCACTGTAATAGGAAGCTGAGGACGTATGTGGAGGGGGAAAAATATTTCTAAAAAAGAAAAAAAAATTGCTGCCTCTCCAGAAAAAACAGTTGGTTATACAGGACTAAGGGACATTTATAGTCATTACCCATAAGAGGGAATAATTCCTATTGATGTGATGTTTCCCACAGACATGACAACATGGACCTTTCAGAAGACTTTTAAGAGAATAAACTGACATTTATAGATCTTTGCTAACCTGAAAACCAGTGCTGCTTAATGAGCCAAGTATCCAAATACTGTAAAACTTCATAAATAATGAAGACAGGTTTATTAAGTTTTCAAAGCTATTTTCTCAGTCATAAATAATAATGCAAGAAATTAGTGGCTAATACTAATTTTCAACAGAGTAGTTTCCCATAAATTCACTGCTGTTACAACAGCTCATTAAAATTGTAAGATGATACAGCTGCTTAAGAGATTTTATAGCACAGACACACTTTTTAAAGTCTGTCTTTCCAACACTTACAAATTAGAAAATAAAATCATTCTTTTGCTTGTACTTGGCAATGTACATCATCCTTTCATAAGAGAACACTGTAGAGGAGGAAAGTAATGAAAACTTTCTCTGCTTAAGTATCCCTTCATTCTAGAGTTTTTAACCCCTTAAGGCATTACAGAAACAACTGCAAAATAACCATTTTAACTGAGTGGATCCTAATGCTCAAATTAAGGAAGGAATCAGTGTTCACCCTTGGTGCTTAAAAAGATTGAGGTAAAACCTGCTGTGACAACACTAAGAACTACACAATACAGTTGCAGGGAGGAGAGTGAGAAAAAGAAGAGTGTGCTGGAAGTTTTCATGAAAATTAAGTGGAAAGATTACTTTTCCATTTTTTAATTACATTCCTCCTACAATCAAAACAAGGGGCCAATAACTCTACTCAGGCAAACACTTTTCCCTGCCTTCTCCCACTACTGGAGTGTTTTCCTCAAACACCACCATCTGCTAGACTTCAAATGGAGACCATCAAGAAAGTGTTCACATGCACAATGAGGCCCCAGGTCTTGGAAGAGGTACTGGAGAATCCCAGTGACCAAAAAGGCAAGAGAAATGTTGGCAGAGAAGACTGCAAGATTTTAAGGAGCACACAGTAAATCACAGGATACCCTGCTAAGGCTTGGTCCAACATCTCATTCTCAGCTCAGACCAAGCACAGGCATTAATACCACAAAGAAAAAGGGGTAGTTACAGAATTGAGAAGGCAAAAGCAGATAATGAAAGTAATGTCCTGAGAACTACAGTCTTATTAGCATGGACTGAATGTTGTGCATTCTCAAAGCTCTGGACATCACAAGCTGGTGACACATCTGACTCACAGCATTCCTGCAACTAGAGCATTTTTAGACTTAAGGATCACTGAGAAAACTTTGAAACTAACAAAATGAATATGAATACTCTAAATCAAACAATCTTTAAAAAAAACCCTCCACAGTATATTAATATGTTTTTAAAATTTTTCTCTTTTTAAATTACTTATGATTTTAGGATTCATTGTTTAGCATTTTATACACATGGCTGCTTAATAAGGGTCTTGTAAAATTGTTCTTTCAAATCATGAAGAGGATTTTTTTTTCTTAAATACATGGAAAATTTTTTAATTTCATCTTTCCATCTAACTATGCAGTAGCTTTCTTTTCATTACTGGAACTTTTACACAATTAATTCTGTAGGATACTGAAATAACCACCTATTTATACTGTAAAGTATGTGTTTCTTGTACATTATAAGTAACAATACCTCATTTGATTAGATATTCTGTTGAAACCACAGATATACTTGCCCTCTTCAACAGCTGATTTTTTGGCTCTGAAAACTCTTTGACAAAGTGATTTTAGAACATGAAGCTGTAAATTTTTT
>WBNO01018690.1:239443-265824 GCA_013400575.1 Peucedramus taeniatus
TACATACATCATTTCATATGACTGAAGTACTCTGGAACATTTCTGCATTACCTGAAGTCATGAGACATTATCAATCTCTTTAAAAACAGAAGGAAGTTGGGCCCAAACCACAAACTACCATAGATTTGATTCTGACAGCTGAGAACAATTAATGAAATTCAATGTGAAGACATTTAATTATATCACCTCTGTCTGGGTTGGTAACTGACATGTCTGAAGCTTCTACTGAATCTAGATGATCTACACACTTGAGGCAATATGAAATAATAAGGATAATTTTTACCACAGATTCTTGTCTTTTTGAAAAGACTTCCAAAACAGAAATCCCTCTTATCTCACTGTATAATTGCTGCAGGTGAGACAGCACTTACATTACAAGAAAGGTTATTTACAGGCATCAGGCTGAAGCAGACTAGTTCTTAGTAATAAAGAAGTTTCAAATTTACTACTTTATTCTTTTGAAAAGTCTGATATGATCTCTCACCTACTCCTCTTCCTAGTCCCTCTAGTTCACAGAAAAAAAAGACAGAAGTTAAGGAAAAAATGGCTGTTGTTTGTATTCTGATTTATAAGACAAACATGGAGATTTTGAACCAAAAATGACCACTGGAGTACTAAAAACCACAAGCACATAAACCAGCATTTATCTTACCTTTTAGCTGACAGACCATGAACTCATAAGCTATGTATCATGCAACATGTATTAATTAAATCAGCAATTGATGCTTAATCACTTTGTTCATATTCCACAAGACTATCACTGAGGTGGTTTTAAACTTATTTCTAAATGTAAAGTAGATTCAGATTTGAAAATATCTGTGAAATTAAGTGAAATTATTTCACTTAAGTCAGCATTGACTACAAAACATTATGTGGTGTCTTCAAGGGTAAAAAAGCCCAAAAAACAAAAAAATCCCCAAAAAAATCTCAAAGAAAAAACAAACAAAAAAAATCACAACAAAACAAAAACACAACAAACAAAATCATCAACAAGAAAACCCACAAACACCCCCCTGTTAAAAAACACAAATGACCATGGTTCAGTGCTTGGAGGGTGAAGACACATTGCTTATAAATACTTTTCAGGTCTGAATGTAGAAATTTAATTCACAGTTGGAAAAGTGAATTTTATTTTTAGATTTTTTACAACTGTTTCCATTTGAGAAGGGGAGACATGAAGGAAAATCTAGGGAGTTGGATAAAGCAGCATCCTTTCAGTAGTTACCAAAAGAAAATCTGTTCCATTTCTCCACTGCAGATCTCTGCAGCAAATTTATCTACTGATAGGAGAATCCAAGACATGTCTCTTGTTGTTTTGTTTTAGACTCTTCTGGCAACTCATTTTGACCTTGGTGGAACCTTGTTTATAAATTAGAAACCTGAGATTTGGAACTGTGTCACTTTCAAGGACATAAATGGAGGGAAACAAAAAAAACAAAACCAAACACCACTCATAAGATGTTCATATTCTGCTGTCACTGTTGAAAAGCTGTATTTGACTATTGTGGAATGTAACCTACAACCATCAAGAAAGTAAAAGCACCTAACTTGTACATTTTTTCAAAGTTGCCTTCCTAGGTATTTATCAGGACTTTGATAATTAAAATACAGGAACTTTGAAACCATCTTTTTTATTTTCCTTTTTCTTTTTAAATGATGATTCCCTAATTTTCATTCTCCCACTTTCTGCCAAGTCCAGATTGCTTTCTACTAACTCTGTGCACTTTGATTTCTCCAATCTATAGCCATGCCTTATATTTTATTCTATCTGCATCTCCACATCAGGGAATGCTTCAAGATGGTTTGTTTGTTTTGCAGGTTTTAATCAGCTCAGAGTTAGTCATGTAGAACCAGTACCTTCTAAATAATCAAACTCATCTTCAATATTCTTCTGAACAGTCCTTTGCAGTTGTACACAGGGAGAAAACAGTCTGAATGTGTAAAATGAAATTTGAATAACCCATACTTACTTAGAGAAGGTCCATGGAGAATTGCACAGTTGGGACAATGGTATAGATCAATGTCAACAGCATGGTGCTCCTCTACCCCAACGCAGCTGGAATAATATTTTTTACATGTTAATGAGAATGCACACAGGGTTTACTTTTCAAGCTAAAAAATAATTAAATCTTAGGTTTTTATTAAAATGTGCTTACTCTACAAAATTATAATGAGATACCAGATTATCTCCACTACTGCACTGCCACATAAATTTTGAGTAATAATTTGTCACTGAACACAGAATGCCATTGAAAAAATCATAAACGGGAAACAAGAATCAAATTCCTTTTAAAAATCCACAATATATACACCATTACCCCCAAAAACTTTGTTCCTAATTACAGGAAACAGTTTATACAAAATCATTCAAGCAATTTTCCTCACAGAAGCTATGAGTGAAAAAAAAAATCTGATGTTTATGTGCTGTTAAATTATAGAAGATATTATGGATATTCTCCTCATCTTTTTCTTTCTGCAAAGAGCATGTAACTGACTCTAAACCCCCAAGATAAATTAGTGAAGAACACGTTCATGTTATTCTTGAAATCTTTACAATAGAACTGGCTTCGTAAACTACATAAGTGACCACACAAATAACTTAGTAGAACTGGTTTTGGTTTAAAATAGCAGCAAGTATTTTAAAGAGCACTTGAGAGATATAATGTTTTCTCAGTGCATTTTTTTCCAGATAAAAGTCAAAATGTGATTAAAAGCTAAATCTTTGCAACAGTCATGACAAAGCATCTACTCTGCTGATACCTAAACAATAAAATGTTGAAGTCAATTGAGAACATTTTCTTAGGCACTGAAATGCTAGAGGTTAATTGGAGAACATGTGCTTTTGCACAAAGTTCTTAAGGAAAAAAAACAAGTAATCCCTGCTTGCTGGTCTGAATCCTGGCAGAGTTCCTCGTTCTCTGAAAAGTTCACTGACACTTACAAAACTGCTGACTTTACAGCTAATACAGAAGAACAGAGTACAGCCCTGAACATTTACACCAGAATTAGGTATGTACAGTCAGTGCACTCCAGTAACACAAGAACTGGAACAGCACCCCAGTCACGTAACCCATTTCATATCAAGTGTAATGAGTGCTTATACACTGAAGCTTTGAAATGATCCAGCTACACAAAGTCTTTTCCTCAGCAGCCTGTGCCAAAACTGCTGACACGCTCCAGCAAGTGGCAGTACATGCTGCCAAAACAATACAAGAAACAGTGTAGCACTGAGAGCACAATGAGCAAATCCAGTCTGAAACTGAAGAGCATCTCCCATGTAACTATCAATGAGAAGTGCATTCTGAGTTCCCTCTAAACATTCAGCTAGTTCTACTTCCCCATTCCCTACATACCACACGAAATCCAGAAATTATTTAGCTTTTCTTATATGCATACTATTTTAAAATCTAAATACAAAACTCAGCTGCCATAGTTCATCACAATTCTTGCAATATTTAGCATCTGCTTTAAGACCACAGCTACAAGAATCATTGTTACATGAAAATCCAGCTGACATATAAACAAAAAGGAAGGCAGAAGCAGTCTTTAAAAATGCATGTCCCATTTCCTTCTGCTTGTGTTCTCTCTCTTTTTATAGAATAGATGAATGACTCATAATCCTATGCATTATAAGAAAATTGTTTTAAAATGTACATTCTAAAAGCCCCAAATCAGAGGGCTGTTTTTATACATCTTTAGGAATCTCATTATTTAACTAAATTTCTAATTTTTGAACAGCTATTTATGTTGAACTGTATCTTGATCAAGTTTGCACTTCATTTATTCCCTTCCCTTTTTCTTGGTATTTATCTGATACATTACATTCATCATCATTCCAATCAGTTTATCTTGCTAACAGTAAGAAATTTGCATAAAAATATAGTAAAAATAGCTTTGACAACTATTTGTCCTATTCTGTTTAAGAATCTTAATTCTATTGTCTCTTATCAAATGTTACAGATAACAGAATTTCTGCTTTATTTCCAGGCTTAGTACTAACAATTAACTCCATAACCTTTCATGGAGGCACAGGGGGTTTTGTGTACAGAGACTGGAATGGTATCATAATGTCTGGAACAGCCATTCAATAAGGGAAGCAAACATTTTCAGTCTATTATTTATCCTGTAAACTCAGCACTGGAAACACAAAACACTAACTGGAGGCCACGGAAGCAAATCCAGCAGCAGATGCCTGACTGAAGCAAAGGGCAAGAGAGGTGCCAGCACCTGCAAGAAGAAGCATTGCCAAGGATGCCACAGAGCACATCAATCACACACTGCACCACTGCAAGTCGCTCACCTGAGTCCCTTTCTCCAACATACACAGATGAGTCTGACATTAATCACTCTGGCTACTAGCAAGCAATCAATTACTGTGGTAAATGCAACTTCAGACCTCAAGCATCAAAACAAGGTCACCAAGAGGTAGCAGAGAGCCTGGAACACATTAACATACTCAAACACTGCAACACTCCCAATCTACTGATGTTTTCCTGTATGAAATATTATTGCCCTTCAACTTGCAATCAACCCAATCCATTTGGGTTGAAATATCTTGAGTATATATTACCTAGTTTCTGAATTGCTCATCTCCTACAGGGAGGTCACAGACTAATCCTCAGGAATGGTGGAAAGCTTACAGTATTAAACAATAAAATACAATAATACTAATAAAAAAAAAAACCAAACATAAAAGACTATGCAAAAATACACCTCTTATTCTGTTCATGAAGGTGAAAAGGCTAACCAGGCCCAATTTCAATTGCAATGCTCTAGAAGGAATAGCAAAGTAGAAAAAAGTTAGTTAAAAATAGATTCCATTACATCAGTCTTGGAGTGGTCAGACACTCCAAACTTCCCAAGGTACCCAGCATCAAGGGAAGGTCAACAAGAGGTAGCAGGAAATGTGGGAAGGGGTAACTTTTTTCCACACACAAGAACATGCCCATACCTGGCATCTGAAGAAATCCCCTGCTACTCTAAGTTTGAGGAACCCATTCTCCCAATTTAACTCTCACTAGAAGGTGCATGTGCACACTTTTGATTTAGTCTCAGCTTTCCATTTGATCATTACATTTGTAGCTATGTAAAAGCAGCAAGTGTAAATCAAAAACAATCAGAAGAGGATTCTTTCACAGTGCAGGGGAAAGTCCAGCATAGGCTGTTCTTTTCTTCAGTATTGTTATTAATTTAGATTTTAAGAGATGAGTACCAGTAATTCAGAATGACAGATTAAACAACCATTTCACAATTATGCTGGAATGTCTTGTGTAAGGAGATTGCAGAAGTCCAGGACAGTCACAGGAAGCATTCCCTGGAGACTGCATGGCTGTACCTTGTAAGCCACCCAAGGCACCTGGCACATCTTTCCTACAGCAGCACAGTGTGAATAAATATTGGATCTGTGTCAGTCACCACACAGGCTGCTGCACCTTCCCTGCTTGCTCTCAACCCAGCCTGCCTTTTCTCTTCCCTGTTTCTGATATTATCAAGCACAACCAAAACATTTTTACAGATTGCTTAACTGCCTTTGCTGGTATGACTGAAAGAATCCTGATTTAAGAAAAAAATCCAAAGCACTCTTGATCAAAAGCCATATTTTCAGTGTCCTTAAGGGTATATGACTAGTTTAAAAAAAATAATTTATTAAAACAAGTAGTATATGTACCCTATCCTTTTACAAAATTCCCAAAGTAAAAGGGAATGCTTACATAAAAAGCACTACAAAAGTAAAGAAATGAGCAAAGTGCAGATGCCCCTTTTCCTAGTTTAGTTCCCAGATTAAACCAGGAAGTTATTCCTATTAGGAAAACTCTGAGATTTCCTGTATACAAGGCATACTGAGAATAAAATCTTGAAAACTGGGAGATGTAAGGAATTCTCAATGATCTAATAGAAGGACAGCAGAAAACAGATTAATCACCTTCAACAGAAAAAGAGCTAATTTGTCAAGAAGTTGGTTTGTAATGGGACATGATCCTCCTGGATTCTCTCTTCTGTTCCTTCTCCCTACTGCTTCAATTCCATAAGGTCCTTTTCCACCTCTTTCAGCAGCATGTACAAAACAATCCAACAGGCTCATCTTCCTAGATGTACTTGCACTTTTTAGGAAGTCTCCCACAACAGATTCCACTCCTCTCCACACCAGCACTATTGGCACCTACTAAGCTTCACCTAGCAGGTGAGGAAAACAGGGCAGGCCACCACAGGGATATCTACAATTTCTTCAACAGATACTGTTGGATAGATATTATTTTACGATTAGATGTTGATTTACAGATCAAAACGAAGTCAGTTTTTAAAAGTTTCTTATTTATTATTGGGACACATGAAGTTCAGGCCCCAAGATGTCTTGGTTTTCCAGTGTCTGACCTGAACAATCTGATGGTTTTTGTGGTCACTGCGCAGCAAAAATGCAGGTATGGGGCTCTTGCTAGTATGTTTAGTTAAGCACAAACCCTTGCATCTTTTCCAAGCTATAAAATTACAAAAAATTACGTCTTGCAAGATCCCCTTATATTCTCCCTGAATAAACACTGTGGACAACCTTCTTCTTTCTGTACCATCCTTGCTCATTCTGAGCAAGAACACAGCATGTCCTCCTCACGTCCACCCCTGCATCAGCACCCAGAACCTTTCCTAACATGCCTCAGTGAGCACTCCAGGCTTTATATGCAAAAGGGGGGAAAAAGCACAGGTCTTGGCATCCAGGAGGAAAAAATAAATAAATGAACAAAAAAGAAGAGTTGAAAGAGTGGAAAAATACTACAGGTATTAAAGCATGTTCCCTGCTACCTGAATACAGGGCTATGGACAATTACTAGGGGTTTCCTCTTATGTTATCATGACAATTTCCTATTGTCATGTTTCCTATTATCTGATAGAGCACATCACCAAAATCCTTTTTCAATTTCCAGTCATGCACAGAGCAGCCAGGACACATAAATACTGAGTGTCTGCTGTGTCTTAACAGTGATGAGGACAGGAACAAGGCAATGCTGGAGGTAGCAAAGATTCATTAGTAACAGGACAGCCTTTATTGCCCCAAAACTGAAGTCACTATACAGTTACACCAAATCTCACAGCATTAAACTGAACTGAAAAAAGGTCCCACCCTCCTTCCTCCAACTGCCTGACCATGGGCTTCCAATGTTTCTCTCACCAGATCCAAACCATCAGGCAGCCAAATGACAAGTCAGTTCAATAAGCTGATCCAAAAGAAAAAAACTGCCACTCAACTCACTTTTTCAGATAGGTTTTAGAAACCTTGATAGTAAGATTTCATAAATAAAAAATAAAATTATACATGTTTCACTTATATGCAGTTACTTAACAAATATATAACAATGTTATTTTCAAGAAGACACATGAAAGAAAATATTCTGTTACTTCATCTCTACTTTGTTTTTCTAAAAATGATTGCTAATCAATAAGGAGATGACTGTTTAGAAATCTTGTTCTGATAATACACCTTTTACTATCAAGCCTTAATATGGAATTTCAAATCAACAAGGATGAGAGCTATTTCTATTAATATACTGAGCAAAGCATTATAGCAAACTTTTCATTTTACCTGTAACAAGGTCTGCAGTTGCTACTTTCAGTCCTAATCTGTATGAGCATAGTAAACCAAAAAACCCTATTGTAATTATTGCCAAAATTAGTGAGCTTGCAAGTTATGCAAACATTGGCTTCTCCTACTCCATTCCAAGAATGCAAATAAAAGTATAGGGTAGGAAGTCTGTCTGGCAGATTTTAAGGAATTCTGGTAAGTCATTCAATTTAAGCCTATGTTTTCCAAGTGGGAAAGAGATGCCAAGGCAATATTTACAGGTTAAAACAATGGAAGTACTAAAGATGCCACTGCCACAACCAATCACATCTGCCACTTGTTATGGGACAGAATTAAAATGCTTTATTAGGAATAGAAAGACAAAGTCAGTCAGACTCCATAGCACAAGAACAGATGAAAAAATGAAGTTTATTTGAAGAAGAGTTTAAAACTTAAAATAAATGTTGTGAGCTTTTAAAACCTGGACCTTAAGCTAGACAGATTTCCCCTCCAGCCCCACTCTACAGAATGCATACAGTTACACCAAAGAAAACAAATTGGACCAAAAGAATCCACAAAACAACATGAAAAAGCTGGTGTTTCTTTCCATTATCTCTTCATCTTACCATGACAAGCATGGATTTACTTCAGAAATGAAACAGTTTTTGAGAAGTGACAAACTTCTTTACATTAGATACCAAATTACTGCCTTAAATAGAAAAAATACTCAGCACAAAAATATTTGAGGTTTTGCTTTTGCCGTATTCGCTTTGCAAAACAAAGTATCTTTTAAAAGGGCGCAACTGATATAAACACAACCCAAAGAACATGCATAATTGCACTTTAAAATTGTTTTTAAAATAGCAGTTATTCTGGTTTTCTATCTGTAGCAAAGTTTCCCCTCTCTCAAAGTTACCAATTTTCTCCAGAAAAAAAAAACCAAAACAGAACAAAATAAAAACAAACAAACAACCAAAACCCCCACAACGTTTTTAAGATATGTATAGAATATATGCAATGTTGGCCCAACAGCTCACCTATTTTTTGTACACATTCACTGACACACATTCCACCAAGTTCTGAAGGACAGAAAAATGACATGTAAGGCCAACTCTCAAAATACCTAAAAATATACTAACTTATTAAATATTGCATCATCTTTCAATACAGATAAGAACAATAATGCTGCATGCCATAATATACAAAAAACTCTGACCTTTGATTGCTCAGACACATCTGCTCTGATACTTCCAAAGTCCTAAGAGACCATGGTCTACTTATGATTAACCATCAAATTGTGCATTAAAAATGTTAATGTTCATTACATAGGTTTAGTCTTCCCTAATGTAATTCAACCCTACTGCTTTTAAATTATGTAATATTTCTCTGAAATGAGGTATTGCAGTAACACAAACATGCAGATAGGTATATGATCTATTCTGAATTCCAAAGGTTGACTTCCTGCACTTTCTGAAATAAAAGTTTGATAGTGATGCTACTGTTGTCCTTTCAGAAAACACTTTTAAAGGCAATACTCCTGCACATTTTTCCATTGAGAAAGAAAATCAGTATACATAATTTCTTTCTAAAGTAACAGTGCTTTTCACTCCCTCAAAGCACAGAGGTTAAAATAAACAAAATCAGTATGACATCTTGTCAATGAAAGCTTAATTCCAAAGAATAGATTCTGAAATGTGGAAACCTAATAGGAAAATTATGGTCAATGGAACAAAGCTACCAAGTTACATAATGAAATAGATTCAGTTACAAATACAAAAAATCAACCTGCACTGAGAAAGTAGCCACATAGTCTGCATATTCATCATGTTACCTCAAATCTCAGGAAAAAACAGTGATGTACATTATTTGTCAACTGACTCTTCCATTCTACAATTCCAGTCCAGTCTGAAAACAAATTGGTATAGTTTTGAAACTTTACATGTTTTTTTCCAAGACCTGTTTTTTAAGTACAGTAAGTTCAATTTCTTGAAATTGCTAGAATGAAGGTAAGAGAGAGTCATTCCTTTTAGAAAATACTTTGACAACTGAATATTTGGCATAATCAACATGTTCTCATTTCTAATCATTGGTGAAAAGATTGTGTGGAAAGCTGTTTTACCTTTGCAAGCATTTCATGTAACAATTAGGAATTTAAGCAAAATGAAGTCAAATAATTACATGCTCAGAAAATCCAAACAGTTTTATGTGCAAAAATATACACTGAGGCCAAACAACCTTTTCACTGAAATGTGTGGCTTCTAGGAAGAGACACACAGTCCAGGTTAATCCATAATGGCAGCCACCATCATGTATTATGTGTAGCAGCTTTATGAGAAGTTACTTTTCCTAATGACATTTTCCTGATAGAGCCAAGTTAACATTACTGAAGTACTTTTGATGTACTCCTTCTGTTTAGTATCATCTATTAAGCATATAACAAATTCTTCATCCTTCCTATGCCAAATGAGATTTCTACTTATTCTTCCCAACCAGACTGATTGCATCAAGCTGCTTTAAAACAGTATTTACAATTAATTCTGTTTTGGTCCTTTAGAAACGCTGTTTTACAGAAATGAAGGTCTGAAGGAACCTGGATCTTCTAAAGTAGATTTTGGCAAAATAAGCTGCCTCAAGACAATCAAAGAAATAACATTCAAGAAAACTACAGCAGACCTCAAAACTAAACAACTTGTCAGAGAGCAGAGAAAAAAAGAGACATTTCAAAAGCAGCTGTGATAGCTAAAGGCCTTATTTCAGTGTGAAACTATTGAGAGAAACAAAGATGACACCAGCAAGTGAATTATGACACAAGATTCATATGAAAGTAAGAAAAAATATACATTGATCTGACATGAAGAAATTCTTTTTAGCACTTTAAAACCTGTAATCTGTGTAACCCTACATATATGAAGCAAAGCACAGTGCTCAGGAATTCAGAAAGATTCTCTACAGCAGTTCAGACTCTTTCTCCATTCATTTTCCCAGCATGGCCAGACTGACACACCAAAGAGAAGAAGGAACAATAGTCCAATCTGACTTCAGGCACTGTGTCTTAGTGAAGTTGCAACTGCTTGAAGCCTGTTGAAATAAATGAGAACTATCCTGTCCCTCCCACAACTGATGCAGGAAAAAGGATTAACATTGGATTTCAATTAATTCTAGGAACACTGGAGTCCCAATTTATCTGACCACAGCCAGCATGAATTTCAGTTCTGGTTATAATGCACTGTCTGTAAAAGCAGTAGTAGGTACTATGGGCCCTAAACACACAGAAGAAAACACATATTACTTATTTGGTTTAGAGAGAGAGGGCACTGAAAGGGAGAAACAAAAAGAGAGAATAACTGCTTCTGTATACACTAATGACAAAGGTTTTCTAGGTGATGAAGAAAGCTCTTCAATTATGTGTTTTTATCTCCTCCTCAAGACTCCAAGTCAACAGTTAACCTCTTCCCCCCTAAGATAAAACAGAACCTAGAAAACCACCCTGACACATAACTACATCTTATTTAGGTAATTTGCCTTATTTCAATTCCCAGACAGGGTTATTCTAACAACGCTTATTAAAAAAAAATCCTGAGCTTAAAATAAGCAAAAATTAAGTACTTTAAAATAATACCTTCAAATCAGAGAGTTTAAAGGCAGAACTAACACTCTTGTCTGAATTCTATAGAAAAAAAAACCAACCACACTGCAAAATCTTCAACCATTTAAAGCAGTCTCCATACCCATCCTGAAACAGACATCTTAACTGAGCATCTCTGTGTGGTTGTATTCTACCAAAGAACAAACTACTACCCAAAATTGCTACCATTATTTCCCCAGCAGAAACAAGGAAGAAATATCCTAAGCTCTACAGAGATAACAAAAGGTGGAAAAGGGAAATCAGTGTACAAGTTAATTAAATATTCACTCATTCAGGAACAAAGCAACTATGGCAACTTTAACACAGCAAATTAAAACTGCTTATTACATGTCCCTAATTATGTATGTGTGTATACATGTATGTATTATGGAATCAGCATCTCTTGGTGTTCAAAAAAATGTGGATGTGGCACTTGGGGACATGGATTGGTGGTGAACATGACAGTGATGGTTTCATGGTTAGACTCAAATGATCTTACAAGGTCTTTTCTGACCTTAACAATTCAATGATAGACAGTCTACACTTGTTTGCCTGCCTCAACTTTTAGATTCTTAGGTTTTTATCCTAATCTTCCTCAGCTCCAACTCACACACAGACTCCTGTCAATTCTCACCAGCCATCTCAATGAAATACTGCATATTATATGGTTTTAAGATCTATTTGCATCCCAATCAAGTCTTTTGACTTAATAAATGGGAATTTCAGTTCCATTTCCAGTGCAGTTTCCCATCAGGTAGAGCAAGGGCCTTTTATACACAGAACAGACATACTTGTTTCAAAGAGAGAGGGCATTGGAAGGGAAAGAAAAAAAGACAGAAATTAACAGAATTATAAAAACACACCCTGTGAAGAGAACCTGAGATTCAATCCAAAAAGGCAAACAAATCTTAGGAAGCAATGACATGACATAGCTTGCATTGATTCAATGGCTTGCAGCTGCTGGAAGAGGCAGGTTACCCATTCCCTTCCAGCAGCACTCCCACTCCCCTTCCCTGCAATGGCCCTGATACCTGCCTGGTTACAAAGCAACCTGGTTTTATTCACTAACCTGACAGAAACTGACCCAGCCAGTCTTTTGCCTGTTTATCAAGTCTCAGCTGAGGCAATCCATGAGAGAGGAAGGGGACTATGCAGCCCAGAGAGAGGGATATGAGGAGTAGGACTGCTCCTCCCAGCAGTGGCAGTCACTAGACCTGGCCAGGCCTACTGTTGGGACTTCATCATTCACTAAAACTCACAACTACTGTGAGTTGTATTACTCACAGATACATTGCCAATAGCTAAGATTGCAGGGAACATCCCTGCCTCCTCAACTTTAACCAAACACCCTGCACAACATCAAGAGAGGCATTATTGAGCCCAAGAGACACATGCACTGGCACTACATGTCGTATGTGAGCCAAGGTTTTCTTAGTACAGCATTAAGATGGTCTCAGTCTGGCTTCTTTTCAGCATCCCAGGGCTTCTCTGATGAAGTGTCTAATCAGTTCCTTCAGACCAATTATCTGTAGCTCCAGCTGCAGGAGTATCTAAGGCAAGTACTCATCAGGTGTATGACATTATGCCACTACTAATATATTATTTGCCTACAAAACTCTCTTTCCAGTGATGTACTGAAGTACAAGGAACTCTAAGTAATCCAAACAGTTTGGAAGCTACATTTCTAAACCACATCAAACACGGTTTTCCATAAAGCAGGAGAGGATCAAAAGGACAAACCTTCAGCTAAATTCCCACCTTCTAGTTTGAGAGACACATGAGGACCACTCTGAAGGGGGAAGATACCTGTGTTTTTTAGAGACTGAGCAAAACAAAATGGCACTAATGGTTCTTGCATACTCACTGACTTGCATACTCTCAGCAGTTTCTAAATTCCATAATTACCTACATCAAAGTCCCACAAGAAACCCATTTATTATGTCATTTTTGTGTAACAAGTCTCTAGTATTAGTTCAACCACCTCTTTTGGGCAATCTGCACCCTAAGCATTTTCTAATGCATTTGGGAATTTTTTTGCTATGTCTTCAGCAGCTCCATCTCCTTCTGAACAGCTAGAAGTGTTGAATGTTCCTCATCTACAAAGGGCACGGACTGCAGACTCCTACAGAGAGAGTACAAGCTGGTTATTCTGGTTGTCTAATAAAGATGAGTTGTTTAGAAAGATCATGTTGCCTAATAAAGATGAGCTGTTTAAAAAGATTGTGAAGCCTGACAAGTACTATCAGCACTGTTATTTTATGCAATACACAGCCTGCAAAGCTTACGACATCCTGAGTAACACTGTCAGTAGACACCATCAGATCTGTCCTGTTCTCAAGTATCTCAAGTGATAAAAAAAGATTTGGAGGTGAACAACAAACCCACAATGACTTCCTGGCCTAAGGGGATTGATTAGGACACTAATGACTGTTTTTACATAGTGCCACTTCAATTGAAAAATTATGTCAGGAATGATTTGAAAATAGGACTTTTTGCTAACAACATTAGGAGGAACATTTTTCTGTCTCCCACATTCTAGCAACCAGTATTGGCACAACCTTAAAACTCCATTGCTGCAAGTCCCTTATTCTTGAGTTACTGTGTGTCTGTTTGCTTCTTTACAGCCTGCAGCAACAGCAAACTTGGCTTCAGCCTGCTTTACACACCTTTAAATTGGCTCCTTGCACCAAAGACACTTTACCACCTAACTGGGTTAAAAAATTTCTTACCCAGATTGGTTTTAAAGACTTCCTGGAGCTGTCTACTAAGTAACTTAACACTCACAGTAGCATTCAGAGACTCTACAGCTGTACCTGAAATTAAGTTTCTTTTGCCTTCAAAATTCAACTCATTAAATAGTTCTCCTATAAGAAAAATAAAAAATGAAAAATAAAAATCAAGGACATTTTTCAACTCATCCTTTTCTCAACTGAGTAATTCTTCCTCCAGCCTGCAATAATTTTCAGATATTGCTAGGAATTTTTTAGCAAGCTTTTTATTAAGCTGAATAATTTCTGCATCTTCTAATCACAAAACAAGAAATTACATGATTCTATAGCTTTGAAATACCTTACTTGTATAAGGCAAATAGATTTGCAGTCAATAGCAAGTAGAGACAGATGCTTCATTTCTGAAGAAATCTGAGAGCAAACTGGCTCATCTCTAGCTCACCATGCTCGTTTCAAAAGCAGATGGAGTATCTGATTACATTAACTTCTATTTAAGCTATGATACAAGCAAACTGTTTCAGATACACAGATAACAAGTCTAAATATCAGATGTTACATTGGCTGGCTGGCAGAGCAGTAAGTAGAAAAAGCTCCTTCAATCAACTAGATAATACCTATAATTTAGAAATCTTTATTGGATTCTCAGCTGCTTATAGAGGTCCAGAGGGGCATGCTGGTCAAAACTGCACCCGTGCAGTCCATAACATACCAGAAAGTTACTTTTACACGTTCTAGCTACAGAAATCAAACTGTTCAATCCTCTTCAGATGGAATTAATGAAGCACAGTAATTTCCAGACCATGTGGAAACTTCAAATAGTGAAGAACAAAGCTAAAAAGAGTTTGGGGGTTGAGTTACATCAGCACTGAATTCTATCCACATCCATTATTTTTATTCTGGATATAATTGGACATACTGATTTTAATCTAAAATTCTTATGAGTTCAGATCCAGGTTACCAAAACCATTTTTGCTCTATCATATGCTATTTAGAGTAATCTGAAGTAATTGCAAAAGCACAGATCCACATGTTTTAATCTAAATTTTACACACACACACTTTTAGAGGTAACCTTGACTTCACAGTCTGTGCTACTTAGCTCCAGTGCTTTTATATGGGAAAAAATAAGAAGATTTTATCCATATATCAGTGTATATGTAGTGTGCATATACATATCTCTTAAAATACCTTCTTCATAGTGGGAAAAAAATTCCCATGACTCCAACAAGAATGTTCAAAGAAATGCACAGGAAAAATAGGAAGCATGAAGCAGAGGGCTTATTGAAAAGGTCCCCTGGAGATGAATACTGATTTACCATTCCTGTAAAAATTACAGGAGAGAAAATGGTTCACTTATTGTGAAAACCACAAAATAAATTCTTTGGGAGAAAATTTCTGACCTTACCAATATGTAAATATCAATGTGTGAAAATTGCCCGGATGGAAGGGGAAAGGGAACAGACAGGACAAATGCCAATGGCCACAGATGAAAGCATATGAAATCCATCTAAACAGGAGGGGGAAAAAAAGAAATTACAAAAACACAGAAGAAATTATTCATCTATATATGCCCGTTAGGGCAATATCCAGTTAAAGATGCTGGTCCCTAAAGCCTAATTAAATTCAGAAGAAAGCTAACCTCAGAAGCACCTACACTCAGCTAGCACCTCACCAATTCACCCAAAAATTCCAGAAGCACCCCCTATTGTGCTCACCCTGTGCTCCCACCCAGCAGGTGCCACACTCCTGGTGACTCAGCCAAACTGTCAAAGTGCTGGCCACTAAAAAGTTGCTTTGATGGGAGAAGTTACTTTGTTTTTCCAACCAATTTTTGTTATTCAGGTTATTAGAGTTCAAGCCCACATATCTCAGGGGAATGTTCACCTCCAGCTCACTTTTTATGTAAAGATACCCTTTATCTCCCCCACTTAGGACCTCTTACTCTACAGAAAAGTATCCAAGAATTATGGGCCCTGAACAGACCAGAGCACAAGGGTCTGGTTAAAACCCTCAGACACTGACAAGATTATCTTCAGTTCTGATCCCTGCTCCTGACATTAGCAAATAAATAGATAAAATGAGCGTGAATTACACCACAACCTTTTCCAAGTCTTAAGACATACTAATATTTTTTTTTTAGTCTTCAGATTTAACAGCAATTCCTACAGAAATATAGTAGTCTATTCCATGGACTATGAATGCACCTGTTTTCCTTTTAAAAAAGGCAGAACTGTCCATTTCTCTAAATATTTCAGGAACTGGCAAGGACTTGAAACTTGCCAAAGACATGCTGCATACATGCCAGGCTTTTTGGAGTATAAGTAACACTTAACAGGTGTTGCTTTTCTGGCTTGAAAGTGATAATGATGTTTTGCTTTTCTTTACAGCCTCCACTAACATAATGTGAAGGTGCCAAAGAGGTTCTTCTTTGATAATTAGCAAAATGTAGTAAATACTTGACAGAAGAATAATCTTTTACCAGAAGTGTCTCCTACATTAAAGATCATTGACCTCTTAATCTTTAAGAGCCTTTAATGAGTTTGACATATCACTGAATGTGCACTATTAAGCTATTTTCTTACAATTCAATTACAGAAGAAAAGTTTATTTATCAGTTTGTTTACATTACACAGCACTGGCTATGAAACTAACTGAAACTAAAAATAGTAAAAAAAAAAAAAATTAAAAAAATCCCCAACCTTACAACGTAATTTGTAGTACTTCAATTTAAATACACCCAGAGTCAGAAAAGACATCTTTTCTCCTTCTGCAATTCAAGACATAGTGCTACATAAGACAACCTCAAACTATGAATTTATCTTCAGAAAATGCAGTCATTAAAATTGGACGTTGTGCAGCTGATTCAGGCTAGATTCCCTTCAGAGAAAGATGCTGGAATTTACATTTTAAATTTGAATTCATGTTGGTCATCACTCCTTATGTTGTGCACACCATAAAGTGGTTTCCATCCAATCAAAAACTCAACTAAGCATTTGTATCAGCAAGTTTCACCAAGCCCACTGGCTGCTTTAGAACTTGGATCTTCCTCATTGGAATAGTCATTGCAGCAGACATTTTACCACAGAGGCTTTTTTCAGTCACAAATTAATGTTCAAATTTAAAACTTCACATTCTTGCAGTACAAATCAATATTCTCCAAGTATTCTTTGTTTTGGTAAGTTTTCTTCTGCATTGTCTTTACTCTCCTGATCTCTCCATCCAGCTTTTCATCTACAAGACTCTCCTAGACAAGGCTGCTCACCCCCTTTGTAGATACCTCATGAACAGAAAAATCTTCTGATCTCAGTTCCTGACACCTGAAAACCATAAGTTCCATTCAATTATTTTGTGTCTGGTACAGTTTTGAAAAGGAAGTATCTACTTTACTCCCATCCTCTTGGCACACAGTCAGTATGTTTCCAACAATGATAATTCAGAGATTTACAGTTTTTCTTCTAAACACATGGCAAGCATATTAAAGGATAGAGCACATTTCCTAACAAAAAACTTGTTCCAAAATATTGTGGTGCACAAGCTTCATAGAAAGCTGATGGATTTCTCAGGGGCTCAGAGCAATGCATATGTTCACACTAGAAAGATGCTTGTCCAGCTTCCTCAGGTTGGCATAAGAAACAGAATTTTATTTTACTAGGTTAACCAACACATTTATAGAAAACATTTATCTCTACTTCTATCTCCAAATTCCCTATTAGAGGTACAAGAAAAAAAGGGAAAAAAAACCCCACCCCCAAAAAATAGACTATTCAAAGTATTTAATAATGTGTTGTGAAAATCATGTTAGAGTTTACTATTGTAGCCCTGGAAGGGACTGGAACACTGCAAAGAGAAGCTTTACTGCTTCAAGCTGCTCTATGGTCCACTAGCAACTCACTGGGAATTTTCCATGGAGCTTGCATTGAGAAGTGCCATCACACACTGCAGGGATGCATTCAGTTCCCTTCTCAGCACAGGTGATTCAAAAGCAGTAAGGAATGCACTGCAGCTCACTCTTAATCACAAGGTGTAAATGTGCCCGTGCCTGTTTCATCCCAGTTTAGTCCAGACAAACAAGATGCCTGCTCAGTATCATTTCACTGATCATAATGAAAGGCTAAACCTTTATTTTCCCATATTTCACGACTTGTTTATGACACTGGCTGATTTCCTTGTCCCAGTCCCCACACAGCATCACTGTTTCAAACATCAAAGAAAAAAGGAGAATTAGACACAGTGCAATCCAATGAAAAATGAAGATCCAGTCAACTAGACACAAGCACTGACATTCATATGCTGGGGGGACAAAAAAAGGCACAAGAGCACTAATGTGCAATAAGCAAACAGGGTTGTAGAGAAATGTCAGATCTCTTCCTTAATGTAAGGAACTACCTGCAGGAAAAGACCACTTTTATGCAAGGCATCTTCACAGGAAGCAAGTGGCCTGACACTGAGAGGCTGAACACTGGTATAAGTGATATTTTCCTTTCACTAATATACAAGATTTTCTTCTCTCTTACAGTGATAGATCAATTCAGTATCAGAACCAACCAGGAGTAAAAAGGTTGATTCTTCTCTAAAGTGAGGGTTTGTATTTTTTTCATTAGACAATAACTTTATTTCCACAGTCAAATAAGGACCAGGAAATCAAATGCACGGTATATTCTCATTGGCAATGCTAGTTGAGCCATCAATTCCAAAAACTGAAGGGAAATTGAAATCTGCCCTTACTGGAAAAACATAAAACTCAGAACATAACATTTGCAGAAGGTCTTAAGAGCTGCACCCTTGCTTCTGCAATTTCTGATCTACTCAAATGATACTCTAACCCTAGTTCATACCAAAATCCTTCTGTTTCATGATGCTTCAAGCACAAGCCAGCTGACCATGCTGGAAGTGGAAGGTACAGCCAAGGCATCTGCTTTCACTCAGCTCTAAAGTGCTAAATAAGCACTTCTCAGCAAGGACATCAGGCCAATCACTCAATACTACAGCTGTCCCATTAGTTCTCAGCGAGAAGAAGAACAGCATTCTGAATGACTTCTCTGATACTCATTTCATCAAGGCAGCACATTTTCCTGCAGTGTTAGGAGATGCAAAGGGATGCCCCGAGATGTCCTAGCTGTTCACACAGGACAGCACAGCCTCAGAGGCTGCAAGTTGCTGCTCACCTTTGCCTCACACCGATGTGTCCTCTGGGCAGACAAATACTGTAATCAGAACATAGCTTGAGATTTAAGAGACTACATGTGCACATTGGTTTTCTTGACATGATTTTGGTCCTCTGTTACATAAGCAATAGACACACAGAGAAATACATAGGACAGAGTGGGCTTGAGGCTGTGATATGTCAACACAGCACACTTCCATGAAATAAGGGATAACACTGTGCCGAGGGGGCACACTGTTCATATTTCCCCAAGCACAGTGCCCTGCTAGCACAGCTACCTGGATTTTGGTACTGCTCCAAGCAGCACTCTGCACCTCAGAGATGTGCCCAGCAGCACCCCAAAATCCCTGTGTTGACTTGCAACACCTCATTTCTCTCGTTCTGCTTGTTCTTAACACCGAGTTTTGCAAGTCAACAGCATGATGTAATCCTTGAGAGAAAAGATCCAAATATTCTTGTTATTGAAACAAAAGTGAAAATCTGTATGTTGAGCAAGCTAACCAGAGGTTTTACCAGTCCTGCTGGTTAATAAGACACAACAATTTCTTTGGCTGCTCTTCATTTATCTGATTTGGACTTCGTTTATTGGCAAACATCAATATTCCAAAAGAAAAATGTCACTCTCTTTAGGGAATACTGCCTGATAAGTGGCAAGAATGACAGAACAGAGCAATCACATATCTTCAATATCAAAGATTCCATTTCTCAGAGAGTCACCTTTCCTTACACTCATTTTCATGAAGAGTGCTTTAAGAGCCTTTAAGTGAATAAAGTATTCATGTAAATGGAACAAACACAATTAAATTTACGAAATTAATTTCCCAGCCTAGCTACAATGTCAGCTTACAGTTTCAGATGAAAATAAATAGACTTCAGACCACAATATATTAAAAAACTAGAACAATCATACTTACTCCAATTGGCTTTTAAGACAGAATAATGTGGGAGGATTTTTAAAAGAGCTTTCTTGCTTTTGTGGAGAACATCAGCATTTATGCCTGCCTGAGCAACAATGAACTCAGTATTTTCAAAAGGAAACACCAGTTTTGAAGTCTACTTTAGTTAATGCTGAAGTAATGGAGAAAACAGTATTAAATATTAATTCCATTCAAAAGCAGAATTGACCTGAGGAGGGTTACCAGCCACATAAATCCATATTATCACCACACAGCAGACATCTCAAGACGATTCATACTCCATAGCTTGTTAGTTCTGTGTATTCATGAGCCAATGTTGTAATACATTAGAAAGGACTGACAAAATGAAAAATTGCTTAGCTTTTTAAAACCTATATATTTCACTAAAATACCTCTCATACATTGATAATAAAGCAAATGCAATGCTGTTAATTGAATTTTCATACTTGAGCAATGAGACAAAGGTAAAATTTGAGCATGTTTATGCTTTTAACCATGCATTGTACCTACAGAAATCTTTACTCATTACTCAAGTTGTTTAGAAACAATGGTATTTTATTTTACAGTGTTGCAGGGAAAGTACAAATAGTTACATGAAGAGTATTAGTTCATCTTCATCTTGTGCAAACTGTCACGTGAATGGCATGGAGACACTACTATTGCATGATCTTTCAAAAGATGCAGAAAGTGCACAGAAACTGCACTGATCATAAAAAAAAATCTGCTAATTAATATGAAAACTATCCACAAAAAGAAAAGCTAGAAACCACAAATGAAGAATGAAATAAAAATTAATGCAATTTTGCCCACTGGCAGTTAACAGTGATACTCCACTGTAAGGCTTAAGCCATTTCACTGCAAATGCATTGCTCTAAGAGAACTCATCATTATCAACAGATCAAGAGAAGTTTAAAATAAAAAGAATGTATTTCACATTCTGCACTGGAGCACCTAGTAGGTATATACAGAAATTAGGTGTACCAAGCAGCAGTCTGCCAACCAGACTCCTCTCACCTCTCTAGCTTTTAGACATGGAAGTCACAAAACTGAGCCTTCTGAAAACATCTGAATTCCTCAAATCATTTATGTATTAAACATAACAAAGTGAAAGGAAGATACTGAAGTGCTTCATGAGCATCAACAAATAACATTTTGGAATATAAAATCATCATAAATTAACTAGCTAATAAAAAATTCACAGTTAAATTACACACATACTTACAATGCCTTCATTTGTACAGTCAAGAATGGCCAAAACAAAAACAATTATACCAAAACAACTATATATTACAGAAAATTAGAGGTAGTGTTTAAATAACTAAATCTGGACCTCTATCTTTTAACTAACACTGAAAAGGTAATAATTAATCTGTGCTTTAGAAATTAGAACTATTACCCTTTAAAAACTGTTTAGAAGTGCACTAGAATCTTGTTGGACTCTAATTTAAAAAGCTGAATTGTGTACCATTCAGTTCCCTTACAGATCTTTATTGGACAGTATGTTTTTTTCTTGTCCTAGTTACTTTATCAGAAGGCATAAGCTAAACCATCTACTATGTTTTATTCCAGAACAAATGAAAAAAAACATTACAAAATTACAGATCTCAAGGAAAGGAGTGTTGATTTTCAAAGTACACCTACTTCCAATAAAGCCAGTTCTTCAAGAAAACCATAAAGAGAAAAACTTGCACACAATTCTACATGTTATTACAGTTTCAAAAATTGAAGCAATTTGAATACTTGCAACTCTTCAGTGCTTATTATGGTAGAACACATCTAAGTTTAATATATATTAATAAGTCTTCCCACTTCACAGATGGGAACCAAGAGGAAAAAAATGGCTTGTCCAAATGAAGAATATAAAAGGATTGGAAACAGACACCCGGTTACACAAGTGCTTGTCTAGCACCCTCATTATAACTAGTTTCTTTTCAGTTTAACCAAAACTGTTTCAGCTTTTGTATTGTTAGAAGAGCTTGAAGTCACTTCAAGTTATTTAATTCTTTGGCACAGGGTACACAGCCCCATTGGACTGAAGTTGAGACTTCCATCTTACTTCTGAGGAAACACGGCTAAGCCAAGGAAAAGTAAGATTAAACACATTAGCTTTCCCTTGAGGTCTAAAACACTTCCCTAAGATCCACCAAATTGCCACATGAAGGATTTATGGCTTATACATCACAAGAGCCAGAAAGTCAGCTTGAAAGTTCTCTGGTGCCAGACCAAAGCTCTGTTGACTAGACAAGGATCTGTTGATTCAGTTCAGGTCCCTGAATGTTTCTAACTACAAGGCCTTAATTTTCTGTAAAGAGAAGGTCTGCACCAGAAAATGTTTGTAGCAGTCTCTCTGCCATCTCCTCATTCCCTGACATGAGCATCACCATGCCTTGCCCTCCAACTCCACGACACATCCAAGAGCTTTGCCTACCCCTGCAAACAGATGATGTTCTGGGGTTGAGCTCCTGCAGCTGCACTGGAAATGCCTTGATTCCCTTGGACCCCACTGGATGAGCAACTGGGCCTGGGCAGAATCACACATGGTGACTGAGACAAAAACAAGGCTCTACAAAACTGGGCGAGCTAGCTATCAATCCTAAAGCAGGCAGTGAGGAAGAAAAGTGAGCAACTCCTCTGTCTTTTCCCACCAGTATCATCTCCAACAACACATTCCTTCAAGTGTTTTGCAACACTCTGGGACTCATCCTAGCCTTTGACGAGCCCACTCAACTCAGTAACCCAACAAAAAGCTAACCCAGCAAGAGAATGGGTTCTGTCAGTTTTCTGAGCAGAGTTGATTTACCAATCAGGCAAGCACTGAACCAGCAAAAGAGGAATTACAGCAGCAAGCAGCCAGGAGCGGGACAGCCTCTTTCAGCAGCATAGAGTTGGCAAAGCCCATCGTGCAGAACTTCATGTATAAAGCTCCAAAACAAAGAACCAATTCAGGAAAAGTAGTCACTATAGCACATGTATTTCCTTCTTTTCTTAAGGAGAAAGCCTGCCTTCAGAGTACAAATCAGTGTGTTCAGACAGACCTGTACCATGTAACCTAGCAGCTGTAGGAGGGAAACCTTGATTTTACATCGAGGTCGTATTAAGGCGTGGATGAGAAGTTTAGTGTTTCTTCAGAGACCAAACAAAGACACGTTCAAATCCATACAATATCAGAAAAAATATGTTCTACATGAACTTTGCTCAGGTGTGACTTTGGCAATGAATTTTTCTTCCATGAGAGGAAAAAAAGCCTCAAGGTATCTGCAGTTTAAACTATAATCTTCAAACAGTACACGAATCACCTTTCTTTTCAAATTGTGTTATTAAATGTTTTCTAGTAATGACAAAGCTGTAAAAAACATCAAACACCTAATGGCAAAATACCACCAATGAACTGCTGGAAGAAAGGGCAAAGTTAATTCTTTCAAGACTATGCAAAATACAAAAATTATTCCCGAGAGCAAGACCTATCAATTTAAAAACAATTCCATATAAATGCAATCAATTTGACTTTGTTTTGCAACAGAAGCATGTACATATGTACACTACATACAGATTAGTGCTGTACTTCCCTGACTGCCCTCTAAGCTGCTCAAATTAAATATTTATTTCTGTAAACATAAAAAATTTTCTCCTTGAGGGGAAGACAGCAAAGTTGACACCATTATGAAATTTTCAGGTAAACTGCTAATTTTGAACAACAAAAAAAAAAAGGATGCTTTCCCCTTCTTACACCCCACTGCTCTAACTTTGAAGAGTAAAACACTTCCTTTGTTTAAAAAAACAAACACAAACAACACCTTTTTGTAATTTAAAAAACACGTTAGAAAGGTTGCAAGCATTTCAAAAGGCAGAGATCTGTAACTGACATGCACACATTTGGTAATTTCTTAACTTATTAATCATTGAGACATGTCAGAAGTTCACTGTATGTTTGTTGAGAAACAAAACATCCTAATTCTCAGTTTACCTGACTGACTTTTCCACACTCCTTTACAACTAGTATGGTACCAGCGCAGCTTTACAAAGCCAACCTCCTCAAAAGGCCAATTCTACAGTACTTTACTTCTGAAATATCACAGACAACATTACACTGTGCAGACAAAAACTGAATTATATGCTTAAACTTTAGTTTGTTCTAACGCCTAAACACCTGAGATCTAGTCTACAGCAATAAGTCACATCTATGCAATGCATATAAATCTAGTTGAGTAGATGTATCACAGAGAGAAAAAAGGACAAAAATTTCAATAGGATTTCTGCAAACTTCACAAACATATTTCAAGAACAGAGCTGGCTGCAAGATCAGTTTAAAAAAAGATATGTAACTTAGGCACAGACTATATCACAGCAAAAAACAGAAACAAGATGACAGCATGTCATTAACCTAATAACTGAGGCAAAGCATCAAAAAACGAAGGAGGGCAGAGACAGCACAAGAAGTATCATAGAATGATACATATCATTTGAAGATGAAACCAAGAAATTAAAGAGGTTTCAAGAGCTACGGAACAGATCCAAGAAAAAGTTGAACACACAGAGCAGCATAAAGGACTTTTTATGCTACATTCTAGCTGGAGCGTATTTTAGACAAGTCAGAAAGCGCGAATCAGCTTAATGTGACATTTTCATTTAAAGCAGATAAAATGAAGGGAAAAACACAAAAATTGTCTAAAATATAAATGGATTTGCCTGTCTGGAAGCTTTGACAGTTTGTCACATCTAAAGCTCTGCAGTCTCTGCACTCTCCAAGCCATTCAGGAAGGCGAGGAAGCCTCAAGCAGCGCTCAGGCACCCGCGTTACGCTCTTTTGTTCACAAGGGGTAATTACACCAGACTGTGGCTGGATGTTAGGCCCACTCAGAGAGTAACTGAAACCCACAAAGCAGGTTCACAGCCCTGCCAGGCATAACAAATATTTGCCAAAAGCAGTAAAATGCGTATTTCATAACACTAAGATACTGATAACAGCAAACCAAAGTACAAATCATTTGAAGAGAGAGAGTGCAAGAAGAACACGCAGAAAAAAAAATATATATAATTTTAAAGGGACTAAGTAACAATCTGACAGAATAGACTTTGCACGGCCTCCACTGTACTGTTCAGGCACTTTCTTGACTATACACACAAGGCAGCAAAGAGTCCATAATCCAATATTATGTGCTAGGTATCATGGTAGCACACCACAGCCTGGGTTTATGTGTTTCTTAAGATAGAACACACATCAGTCCCATTCCACAGGCCAGGCAAAAAAAAAAAGGAAAAAATAAAATAAAATCAAGAACACATGAAACTAAGAAGTTCACCAAGAACTTCAAGATTTGAGAGTGTGTGTTTTCTTTCACAAGCTATGTTAGAGTCTTCAGACACTCTTAAAGCAAGGGGAAAGGCACTCCCAGAGCAGACCACAGCTGGCAGGGGGCAACGTGTGCCACCAAAACCTGCCCCTTAGCCATGAGACTGGGTGAGCATGCAACTAAATCCCAAAGCAGCATGGCTGCTGCCAGCTCTTGCTGGCCTGCTTGCTTATTTTCCACTCTTAGGGTTTCAAACTATCAAGGCAGTTCAGTGCTAGCAGGCTTATTCTACCCATTACATGACAGAGCTCAATCACAGGAACCCGTGTGGAGTTTTTGCACATCAAGATCCAAGAAAGCTACCAAGTGCTCTGTCCCACCTTTGGATCAGGGAACGCTTTCCTCCTCATAACAATTTCAGAAATTTAGCTCACCCATACCCCGGCAATACTGACGCACAAGGCTGGCATTTAAGTTAAGCCTGCATGGAACCTGAGCAATTGCCAGGACATTCTGAAAGAGCAACTACACAAATGCAGAAGAAGACTTGGAAGAGAAAGAACCTGTAACCATACAAACACTTCGGGCAATGCCTGCACCTTCACTGCGGGCAGTGACCGAGTTCTGACAAACTTGTATCAAGCTGCTGTAACCCAGAAGAACTGCTGTGTGTCTCGCTCTAAACAACAGCACTGGCAAGAGTAGCAAGCAGTCTAGTTAAAAATATTAATGAGAGGTTGTTTTTAAGGTACAACAATCCTGCTTTGCCAGTTTTTATGGTTTACAAAGCCCTTTCCACGCTTTCTATTACACTGCGGTTCGAGCCGGGAGAAGCCCACGTACAAAGAACAAATCAAACAAGTAAACATCTGAAACGCTGCGAGCCTTCCTCTCCTCCTAAAACGTGGCAACAAAACACCCGTGTGCAACAACCGCTGTTAAGTAACACCTAAATACGCAACCTACATCTGGTCGGCGTGTGTCTCTTGCCATTTGAGGGGAAGAAACGGGAAAATAAATAAATAAAGGGAAAACAAACCCAAACAACTCCGACCCCGCACACGGCCCCCGCTGCTGCGCTGCGAGCGCCGGGCCCGGCGCGCA
>WBNO01018690.1:267140-316476 GCA_013400575.1 Peucedramus taeniatus
CCCCCCCTCCCCTCACGGCTCCCCGTTATGTAACGAGCGCGGCGGCGGCGGCCCCGGAGCCGCCCGGGCTGTGTCCGGCTCTGCCGGGCCCTGCCCGCCCGGACACCCCTCCGAGGAGCCGCTGTCTCCGTGCTGCCCGGCCGGAGGGTGCGCTGGTTTATTTCTTGCCAAGCCTACGTGTGCATCATGCGGTGTCCCGTTCCATGCCGTCAGCCTTTCTTTCAGGACACTGAAGTAACACTGATGCTTTCATTATGTGTCATCGAGAGTAAAAAAGTAGATTTTGAAACAGAGTTGTTTTTATTCCGGCAGCCTTTCAAGGACCTATGGAGATTATATCGAATGAGGGAATGGAGAGCCATGTCTTCCACTCTGAATGTACCAATTGAAAAGTGAAACAATAAATATGTCAAAGTGCATGTTACAGTGATCGTTACTGTAATAGACACTGCCTACAGCATTATAATTTTACAACCCATGGCCTTAACCACTAGTAGCCACAAAAAAGCAAATGCTGTAGGTTTGTTTGGCAGAGGGAAGCTCAGAAGTAAATGTTTCCTTTCCAGACCGTTATTGTGAAGCTTGCTAATGTCAACATTTATATAAGACAAGCAACACGAGATGATGACTTGGCAGCAAAATGGACAGCAAGGAAATGTAAAAGAAATAAATCCAGCACGCAGGCTCTGGGACTGAATGGAGAGACAGAGAAATAAATGAAATGTAAACGATATTTTCGAGAAATACCATATTCTCAAACCAAACCCTCACCTATTTAGAAAGTGCACAAGGTTCTGACCTGCAGGACGTTGTTTGTGGATGTTTCAATATTCTTTCGTTTTCCAACACACCTCAATATATCAGCAACTCAAAATGGGGCCATACACACTCAGTCTTCTAAAAAGCTGATGTAAAATTTATTAAGGGCAAGAAACACCAGTAAGGCAACAAATGACAATTTCAGAGTTTCAGGAAATTATACATAGCAAGAGGCTCTGTCATTAAAAATATTGTTTCCCTTTATTAATCTGATTCAAAGACACACACACAGGAAGTTGCTTTCTAATGGTAGGGCCTGCAAACTCTTGCAGAATCAATTACAGATAATGTAACGACTACCAAGAGAACTGTTCCAGTTAGAGTTGTTATTCTGTGTTTGTGCAACAAAGTGTTGGTGTACATAGCCACTCTGGAGCCTGAAAATGAACAGCTCCTTGCTCCTTAGTTGAGTGTTTCTTACACTGTCATGGGGTCAGTCTTATCTGGAAGCTGCAGTTGCCAGCTGGAGTGATGCCTTTATCCAAACTGGCCATAAAAATGCAGACGTGTTGTGTATCAGGAAGTGTCTGCAAAGGACAAACCCTTGGTAAGGCACACGGGAATGGGGTGGGAATTGCCAGGAGATTGGGGTGAGGCTGCCTGCATGGGGAGGAGACCTGGCCGGGCTCAGGGCGAGTCCAGCGCCACCGGGTTGGGCGAGGGAGTTTTCACTTGACACAGAAAAAGGCAACCCATCAGTGAGAGTGCCAAGAATGAGGAAGCAGGCTGGTCTCAGCACCCTGTGGGGACCTGCCCTTCACCGGCCTTGATTATGGAAAAAAAAGTTTGTTTTGTTTTAAGAGAGTAGTTGTGATGTTAAGCATGCAAAGCAACATTCGCTGTTTAATAAGCGCTCTGCCTACTGCCACAAGCAACGTCGTTTTGCCACTGTGATTTATTTTAGAACAAGGTGTGTTAGTCATTCAGTCTGCTGCACCTTAACCAGGTGGGGAATACCAACTTCATCTGTTGCAAAAAAAGTGGCATAAACCAGCTCCACCTCCCTCAGTCTGACCTGCTGTCAGCTTTTCCCTTTCCAAGCTTTCTTTCAAACAACACTAGACTGTACTTGAATGTAACACAGCAAAAGTTCAGGAAAGCTGAGGACCACACACCACAAGAATTACAAAACCCCTTTTAAAAAGTATCCTTTCCAGAAACGTGGAGAGCTTTTCTATGATAATCTTACTAAACACAGTTCAGAAACAAAAAAATGCAATACCTACCTTCAATGTAAGTAATTAAATGAAGGAAGTTTAAAGGCCAATCCCAAAAAAACTTCAGAAGCAAGCTCAATATTCACAGCTACACAATGATGTCTGAAAACACCTGAGGCCAAAGCACTCTCCATTCTTGTCTCCCAACCAATGTGAAATATAGTGTGCAGACTGCCTTCTACTAGGCAACAGAGGGTTCATATGCTTGGCCTCTGGCAGAGCTCTGACTGCCAAAAACAGGCAAGGCAGCAATGACAGAGGGCTGGGGAGGGCTGAAGAACCAGCTCTAGAGCAGCTGGTAGCTCTGGAAATGCAAAGGCTGGAGGAAAAAGGCTTGGAGATTGTTGTAAAAAAACAGCCCCTTCGTGGCAGGGAAGAATGATGCTGTGACTCCATGTGATCAGAAGGCTATTTTATTATTTTATGATACTATATTATGTTAAAGAAAACTGTACTAAACTATACTAAAGAAATAGAGAAAGGATACTTACAGAAGGCTAAAAATATAATAATGAAAAACTCATTACTCTTTCCAGAGTCCCCGAGACAGTTCCTGTGACCATTGGTCAGTGATGGAAAACAACTCACACCAGAGCCCAGCCAGGCTCTGCACTTCAGGCAGACAATTCCTGACTCATTCCACATGAGCACAGCACAGGAGAAGCCAATGAGATAAGGATTATTTTCCCATCTTTGGGTCTTTTCAGCTTCCCAGGATAAAAATCCTGAGCGAAGGAATTCTGTTCAGTGGAATGTGAGGACCACAGGAGACAGTGATGAAGAACCAGTGGAAGGGGCAGTGAGAACTAAGAAGGTGGGAACAATGAAGCTTGGTTTAGGAAAGGAGAGTGATCAGTGCCACAGACCATGACTGCCTGCTTGCTCACTGATGTACAGATGCTGTCACACTGCCCCATGCCCCATCTTGTACCCAGCCTACCATCCCCTCAGCAGTTAGTCCTTCAAGCCATGCCCAAATGTAATCTTTCCACTCTAAAATCCACCAAAACATGCTCTGCCCCATCAAGCCCAAGCTCTGAAAAACACAGCTTACAGCTTGTGCACCAAGCAAGTCCCAGTGGCTGCCTCCATCTCTGTGCCTGGATTCCAGCAAAAATGTTAAAAACACAGTGATGTGGGCTGGGGCTGGCAGGGTGAGTGGCTCTGGCACTCAGTACAGGACTGTAAGTAATGAGCATTGGATCTTCATCAGACACTAAAGTCAGGGTTAGAGACTGGGGCACCAAGGACTCAAGGGCACCACCTCTGCCTGCTCTTCAGGGCAAGCCTGAGTGCTGGTACTCAGTGAGGCACAATGCTTCTGCTTATGATCCAAGGAATGCTGGCTGATAGTTTATCCTTAAGGCTGTGGGGTAAAAAGGCTTGAAGTGAAGGATTCTTCCTGAATAATGTGAGGATTGTGCAGAAATTATAAGGCCTACTACCTGTTTCTTACCATTATGAGATAAGCCTGCAAAGGCACTTGAGTCAACCACGTCAAGGGGCTTCCAGTGAGGTCTGTAGGGATGATGGACGTGCTCAGGCCTAAGTCTGGGGAGAAATACTGCCATGGGTGGACAGTGGAAGGTAGAGAAAATGCCAGGAATTGGAAGATCTTAGGACTGAGGAACTAGAATGATAGGAAGATGATACAGTTGATACAGTTACAGATGATACTGTAATACATGCTTGTGAATAAATGGGTCAGGTACACCTCACTACTGTATGGGCCAGTCTGGAGTCAGGATCGTAGTGGGGTTTGGGTCATGGGGCTAAGTACAGGCCATTGCTAGGGACAGAGTGTGACAATTCTTCTGTGGTTGAAACTAGCAATCAAATGAGCAGAGTGCATGGAATTCATTTCACTCTGCACACTCTACAGAATGGATCTACAGGCACATCATCTTCACAGACAACCTTGTCACCCTGATTTTCTCAAGTTTTACCAAGCCTTCTGATGTTTACATTCTTTGCACAGAACTTTCTCACGCACTTTATATAAATAACTTATTATTTTTCATTCCCTTATGGGGGATGAACAACCTGATGGACAGTTGGGTTGCCCAGTGACATTGAGGAGGTGGCACTGTCACCCTCCAATGACACTGGCATTTCAGAAAGATATATATATGGAGTCAGATGTTTTAATAAAGAGTTTTTTAGTTTGCTTTGAACAGAACTGCTGTCCATGTCGTGCTTGTGTCGCCCCAAAGTGACACAACCTTTGCTGTGCAACATCCTTCATCCCCTAGTGTGTTATTCTCTAGCCATTCACAGACCTTCAGCAAGGTCCACAGGGCTGAGGGCTGCTCTCAGCAGGGAAAAGTGATTTATTGGTAGCTCTAGAATGCTGACTTATGACTACAGGTGAGTGTCTTAGCAAGAAACCTGTTCTTATCAAAGACATAACCACCAGCACACTGCACATTAGTAGAGAAGAGGGTATGGGAGAAGAGGGCACTCACTGATGCACAATAAAAACATCCAAAGCCCATGCCTGGCTTTGTGTATCTCCCAGAGCACATGGCATACACTGTACATGGCATAAAGGGAGGATAAAGAAGGGAGAGCAGAGCAGGGAGGTTGCTGGAAGGGAGAAAGAAGTTTTCTGGTAGTTCTGGCTGAACCACATACAGGTACCCACAAGTGTGCCTCTTGGTAGGAGGGGAGAACTCACAACCAGCAGTCACAGGGTGGTGGCTGTCACCCAGCAGGACATGGAAGGCCAAATAAACACCAGAGATGATATCCAGCAGACAAAGAGATGACCCAGCAGCAACTCAGGCTAGGGAGAATCAGAAAGAAAAATCAGCCATTGGTAGCCATGAAAAAAGTCAGATAAACTGTTGGGAAAACATGGGAGTAGAGGGACTTTCCCCATGTTTGGTCATTTCTTCAGTGTATTTATGTACATTTTGGCAAAACACTCATTTTTAAAATCACTTATTTTCACATCAATAGGCTTAAGGCTGCTGAAAAACAAAGCTCTGGACTGAAAAAGTGTTCCAATTCTCCACAGGAAACTATCTGAAATATACCCAGAATTGGCAGTATGATCTTTGCATCGGCAGAGAAAATACTGAGTCATGTTGTCAGCCCACACACATTTAACAAAAATAAAAGCACACCAACGATTCAAAATTCTCCCACTCATCATTTAAAGAAAACAGAAGTCATTCAGTCATGCCTCATGCTTCAGAGACCTTTAGAAAACACCCAGTGCAGGGAACATTCGCCCACGTCGTGCCCACGCACCGTTTCAAACCCACGATGTCATTTGCAACTTGTTCACTCACAGGTCTGGGCACTGTTTGCTTCAGCATCCTCAGAGGAAGTCACCGAGACTTAAAAGGTTTCTGCTGAAAATGTGACACCATAGCTGGAAGCTCAGCCCTCCTGTGAGCAACGCTGAAATGATGTAACACAGCACGCCTGGGAGGAGGCAGGAAAGTGCCGTGTACTTCATGGCAACACAAGCTAGAGTTTGAATAAGAGGCTACTGTGCTCTTCCTTCAGGGGTTAATCTTGTACTGAAGCATTGGCTCTCCTGTGCTGAGCTCCCCAGTCATTCATTCAAAAGGGAGGTATTCGAACAAACATCGAGATGGGGGAAATTACCTAGGAAGTCCTCCTCCTTTTAACCCTTCCCACATAGTCCTCTGGCAAGGAAAAGCTGGCTTCTGCATTTCACCCAGCTGCTGGCAACATCTCTTCCTCCTTCAGTTCTAAAAGCTTGAAGTATTAGCAGCTGAACCTGGATGAGTGGCAGCCAGCCCAGCTCATGACGGAGGGGGAAACGTCACCACACAGAGCACACACAGATGGAGTTACACAATCTCTGTGGTGTTGAAAGCCACACTGGAAACTTGTCAGGAGCCCAAAGGCCAGAGCTAATTTGTATTTCCTATTGCACAGCATGATTTTAATCAGAGCGAAAAGCGCCCAGTTGTGTTTTATGTACCAAGTGTTATAAGCAGAGACAAGTTAACAGAGCAACTAGGGGCAGGACATGCTCTGAGGACAGCACAGAGGAACATTAGATGGGGAATATACCCAATTTATCAGCATTTCCTTTATTCCTCAGGATGGCCATGGGCTATGAAGCAAGAGAATAAGAGGCAACTTTCATCAAAATTCTGTGATTGCCCAATTCTCTTTACAAGAAAAAAAAAAAGAAAAAGTAAAATGAAGACACCTGCAAAAACCTTAAAGACAAGCTTATTTAAAAAACCTTTTTCCAAAAGTTCTAGATGTGTCACCAAGTAAAATATGGCATTCAGGAAACCCATCTTACTTGCAACCAGTATTTGACAGCAGTCAAATCTAGGTGATCCCTAACAGAAGCTGCTTTGGCTTCAGCTGCAGATAAGCATGTGCGAGTTCCTTGTTACAGTGAAATTTCTGCCTAGTTGAGAGCAACCAGCACAAAGGACTGGCACAGCCTCCAAGCACCACTGTTCCCAGCACAGGCTCACCTCCAGCACTCCTTTTCCATGCTGTGATGGCTGGAGAGCAGGAGTCAGGAGCCATTTGGTCACCTTGCCCCAGCTGGGCTCACAGCCATGCTCCCTTCCCCAGCACACAGCATTGCTGTGTGCCACCAGCGTGTGCCAGAGAGGGAATGGGGCACCAGGTTAATAGGACAGTAAATACGCCTTGACGTTTCTGGATTGCTTTGCTTTGTTCTCCCAATAGATTTACTGGAAACTCAGAGGTGGGGTTTGCTGCTCAGGAAGTGCTATCATTGGAGAAAATCCTTCATTCCAGCCTTTCTCTCTTTACCCACTGGGAATAAATGCTCCTTTCCCCCTCAGTTCAGCTTTATTCCTTGACAGCTGAGAAAAAGAAAGAAAGGGGGGAAAAAATAAATCAGACCTTGGGCCTTTATTTTGCTCTGGAGAGCCAACGTCTAGTTCAGAGTGGGATAAACTGCATGTCAAGGATATAAAAGGGAGCCTGACAGACAGCCATATCTGTAGCTTCCTATATTCAGTCCAATAAACCCTGTCCCTGGAGCATTTCCTCCACCAGCTAGGCCCTTTCTATTGTAGCCCCTGAAATCAGCATCCTCTCTGCTCTCATTCTTCCTCCACATGCTCCTTTACCCCCCTCCCCCATACACATTTGTCCCCCCAACTCAAACAGCTCCCCAAGGAGGTCAGGCACCACCTATGTTCAGGGATGGGGAAAAGAGAAGAGCGAGTCAGCTGAATATCAAACAATCCTATTTGCACCCCAGCATGTACAGTTCAGGTCTTTGTCAACATGATGGAGTGCACTCTGTCCAGTTTGTTTTCTTCTCTGGGATTATCATCCCCACCCTTCCCACATGAGCATTATCAAATGCTGTACCTGAATACCTGAATCCACCTTTTCAGAGCCGGTTAATACCTGTCCACCAGCTGCCTATTTGCTTTGTTTAAAGATTATAGCCGGTCATGAAATGTAACGTGACATCTACAGCAGCCATTAAAAAAAAAAAAAAAAAGCCACCAAAAGCATTTTCCTGGTGTCCCTAAGGCACTGGATGGAAGTGTTTTAGTTGCTGAAGCCCTCCTTGGACGCTGCCCTGCCCGGACACAGCCCACCTTGCCCTCCGAGGTGTTTGGGGAGCTGCCTGCTGCCCCCCTGCCTTCTCCCTCCCCGGCTCAGCTCCACGCCGCAGGGACACGCGTGGGGTGCGGGCACCGGGCGGTCCCACCGCGCACCGGCCCGGACACACGGACACACGGACACGCCGGGCGGGAAGGACGGCGGGGCGAAGGTGCGAAGTGCTTTAGGGGCCGCGGCAGCCGCCGGAGCAGCACGGGCAGGGAGGGCGGCGGGCCCGGCAGACAATAGCCGTCTCCCTGCTCGCTCTCCCTGCCGGCCGCATCCCACGGAGGAGCCTCATGAATCAAGGCGAGCATCCAGCGACAGGCTGGAGAAATCCATTAATATGCCGCCGCCGCCGCACGCCGCCAGCCCCCTGCCTGGCGCGGCGCTCACCTGCCTGTCTCACCCCTGGCAGGCAGCGAGCGAACAAAGGAGCGGCGCGGGGCGCACGGCAGCGCCTGCCCCCGCCGCGGAGCGAGGCAGCGGCTGCAGACAAAGCGCGCCCGCCTGCCGCCATGGGCGTGAGGAACGCTCCCGCTCGCCCTATTGTCTGGGCTCCTTTGTCCTCCTCCAGCCCCCCGCTCCCCGACCGCACGGGCAGGAATAGTGGGAGCGGGACAGACACGGCTTTGTTGGAGGGAGCCCTCGAATGCGGGAATCTCCCTGGCCTGGCCCTGCCGTACGTGCCCGTCTGGCACACGGGCTTCTCCTGGCCCAGGGGCAGGTAGGGAGCAGGGGGTGCGGAGAAGGACAGGGCGCGGGTGTTTCTCCACGCACACGGGGCACTCGGCGGCCCCTTCGTGAGCACCTTCTTCTCCCTCCAGAGAGTGACCCTGTGACGCCTTTGGGAGGTGGGAATGGTCACCGGGTCCCGCAGAAGTGACGGTGGGGGCTGCCCTTATCCCCCAGCGCTGATCGAGGGCTGGTGCCGCTGGCTGGAGGGGGCAGTGAGGGAGCAGATCTGGGAGCACAGACCACCCATCACGCCACCTGTATCCCTCGCAGCCTTAGGAGCAGCACAGACACCTCTGCCAGACCTCCACTGCTTTGTCAAGCAGTAGCTGTGGCAGCCCCTGTGCGAGCCACGTCTGTGGCTGCAGCATCGCAACCCCCCGAGTCCTGCAGGGCTGGTGGCAGCATCCAGATTGCCTCATCTCAGGGCAGAGCTGTAATTGCCGAGCGCTCCCGAGGGGTCAGTCCCCAGCTGCAGCACACTGTTAGCTCTCCTCCCACTGCCACTGCACACTGGCATTGGAATGGCCAGGCAGAGAGAAGGGGAAAGCCAGGTCTCTCCAGCACAGGGAGCAGCGTGTCCCCACGGTGCCCATGCCACTGCCCAAAGGACGAAGCGGTCCCTGGCCCCACGGCAGCTGCAGCACGTGGATCAGCTCCAGCAGAGAGCCCCAAAGAGGTATGGCTCACCTGGACTCAGCACTCTGGCTTGTGCAGTCCCTGCCCTGGCCACCCTCAGCTGTCTCGCTCCTGTCCACTGGCACTGCTCACACAACCACAGAAATACCTGCAGTGGTCTGGGTGCCATTCGAACAATATGGCCAATGCAGCACAAGCAAAGAAAGAGAGGAAAGGCCCAAACCTGAGGGGAAAGCTTTTTCCTGAGGGATGGCACCCAGGACCACGAAGGAGCCCCAGCACATCCCTGCTCTGCTGTTGGGACAGCAGTGCTGAGAGCTCTGGCACAGAGAACAACAGGGTCCAGGAGCAAGAACCAAGACATTTCCTGCAGGGGTGCTGCTAGTGGAGCCTGAGGCTCTTCCCCACCACAAGGGACAGGGAAGGTGAGGAGACAACATACAACTTAAAAGCACATTTCTCAGTCTTGCTCTGGGGAAACAGTTTCTGACATTTTCTGGTTCTAAGGAATGCCATTAAAGAGGAAGGCTCCACTCAAAGTGCAGTTTCTCTTCCTATTTTTTCATTATATTTGGTATATTTAAAATAAATTCTAAATAAATTCTTGCAAAAAACTTCTATGGCCACCAACAGGGAGGTCTCCAGACAAGCTTTGATTTGGAATACATTTTTCCTACAGAAAACTCTAAAATTCCTACTTCAACAAAAAGCTAGAAACCTTGAATCAAAACAACATCACTTCCTTCTTTGAGTTTTCCTGCTTCACAGTGAAGCCTCAGCAGGTCTTGTAAAGTATATTTGTGCTTTAGAAGCAGGAATCATACTGGGTTTGATGGACAAGAGATTCTCAGCAACAGCTAAGTTGCAAGACAGTTGTTCCTAAAGCCACCAAATAAGAGAAGACTGTGAGAGCAGATAAAGCAAAAAGCCAGATAGAAGCAAAAGGCCTTCATCTTCAAAAAGTCAGAGAAAGGGGAAAGACCAGGGGAAAGGGGAAATACCTGGAAAAGAAAGGGGAAAGACCTGTGGGGCAGCAGGTTGGTGGCAGAGCTCCTGGCCCCTCCCTGTTTCCCCAGGCAGAAAGGGACACAGCAGCTCTCTTGCCCAGAGCCAGCACCAAGCTGGTATTCCTGCAGAGTGGCATTTCAGCAGCTGGAGAACTGGCTGCATCAGCCCAGAGCTGAACTCATACAAAAGCCATCTTGAAATCCAAGCTTGGAGGGACTGCCTGAGTTAATGAAGCTGATGGGATTGGGATGAGGTGTAACAAGGTGCCTCTTACTGAAAAGCACAGAACTTCCCCCAGGCTGCCTTTGGCTCCTGCAAAGCATTCAGGTCAGTTTGTAACTGATTAACACCAACACTCACAGGATCAAAGTTCAGCACGTGTTTGGTTGCTCTTCTGGAACAGCAGACTTGAAAAGCATATTGCACAGGTTTCCTAGGAATAAAAGAGACATGCAGAGAAAGCATCCAGTGCCCATCTGCTCAGAGACAGGCACTGCACCACCTGGGGTCATGAGACAGGCTTCCTTCACCACCTGGTGCCTGAGGAGCTAGCTCTGCTCAACTACTGCCCCCCTCTCCATCAAGGTCCTTCCTCCTCTTGTGACAAAACAGTTTTGCACCCAAGTGATGCCCAAAAGGGTCCCCAGGTTTAGGAGGAAATTCTCCATCAAGAAGGCAGATTACACTGTGTGTTTTGGGGGTCTCCCCTGCAGCTGGAATTGTACCTTACTCTAATTGCACCACCAGTGCTCCAACTTAAAGTGTTCAATATATGATGTCACTTGAAAAATTAATCACTTTGCCACTGGACAGGCAGAGATGGGTAGTGGAATCAGATGAGAGCAACAGGGCTGCATCTCCCAGCACTGGCAGCTGTGTGCAGGGGGATTGCTGTGGTTCCCACAACCAGGCTCTTGTCAGGCCATTAAGCCCACACAAGCCAGCTCACCTCCAAAAAAGTGCAGAGTTCCCAGGGCTGGTTTTCTATCTGCTGCTCCTGAGAGGCCTTTCCTTTGGAGGGAAAAGTGACCCTGGCAGATGTGGAGCATGCTCACCCCACTGGATGCAGTGAGGGTACACACATAGGACCTGCAGGAAGGACACAAAGGAAAGGAAGGTGAGAGCTCATTGCTGATCAAACCTGGGAGAGAAGTGCTGATGGATGGAGCTGAGTGCAGCCTTTCAAAGGCATCACTGGGCAGGATGGCACCAGAAACAAAATCAAATCATGAGTTTCTGAGCAGGTGGCATGCTTTGAATCCTGCCTGGCCTGGGATCACTGCTACTTACCCTGGTATACGTCTGGTGCAGTGATCAAGTTACCCAGGAGGAGGAGGTTACACAGCAATTACAAGTCCCTCCCCACCAGCAGAGCAACCAAAGATCCTCTGCTACCCTTGGCTTCCCTGCAGGCCCACAAGTAAGGGAGCCAAACAGGTTTCATTTGCTGTGCAGCTGCTGCCCAAACCAGTGTGGGTGACTGTCAACAGACAAGGCTACATGGAATTGCAGGATGATGCACAGGCGTGCTTGCTTGCTCATACAAACCTGCAGATGTCCAGAGAGCATATAGTTCTGTTGTTTAAAGGGGGTTTATGGCCATACTTTATCATGAGCAGTATCTATGGACTATCCTTTGTAAAATCTCTGACCCTGTGAAAGTCAGAGTTAAAAACACCCACGGTAAAGTTCCTGGAAGCATTCTTCATTTTTAAGCATTTTGTCAGAGCAATCAGTGATTTATCAACCACTTCTGGCATGAGCTGAGAACACTCTGCCACTGCTTACTGTGACCCATAAAGGGCCACTATTCCAGCCCTATTAGAAGTGAGATGTTCATTGCTGTTTGCATGGTACCAGGGCCTAGTGCCAAACCTGCACAGACACATCACCTGTCATCTCTAATCAAAGGCAGGGTCTGGTGGGAAGGAAGTTCAGAAGTGACTCCTTTCTGTGTGCTATTACAAGGCATCACTAAACACCACACTTACAAATGGACTTTTTGTCTGGTGGGAGAAATCATCCCTTCTCCCTCATGTTTGCAGAAGCAAATACGATTGGAGAAAGGAACGAAGTTCCACTTCTGCAGCCACTTACCAGAAGAAATGATGCATTTTGGTCATCAGGATCATCTGTTTTCCCTGCAAAGATGTATTAACAAGGTCCTTGTTTCTCAGTGACTAAGGAGGAGGGAAGAGGAACCTTGACCGCAAAGAGGAACTCAATCTCTGGGAAACAGGCAAAGAGGATGCTGTTAAACATTTCAGGAAACACTAGGGAAAAGATGGGGGCAGTCAGAGGTTTTGAAAGCTTTGATTTCCCCAAGAAAATAAACCACCTATTCTAACTGGAGGAGAAATGACTTGTGAGCCCTCTCTCCTGGAGAAGTTTCTCCTACGGTACTCAATACTGTAGAGGAGGGAACACTCTTGACTGGATTAATTTGCAAGGTAAAAGTGACTCTTCTTTCCCCCAGGGAGAGTTAAACTAGACTCATGCCCTTGATGAAGAGTGTTTGAAACCTTCCTGCTCACATGAGGAGCGCAGGAGCTCCTGCCACTGCAGTGCAGGCATTGCTCAGCCCAGGACCACCCCAGAACTGCCTGAGCAGCATCTTTGTGGGGGAAGTTAAATACTTCAGATTCCCTTTTCAACCAGGCTACTTATGCTTTGGATCTGTTTTTGTTAAAGCCTTCTTATTTTAATTAAGAAAGTACTTGTTGAAAAGCAGTACCCTGCCCCTTTGGTTACCATTAACATGTGTCTGCTGAGACTGCCAGCAAGCCTTTGAGATGCAGCAAGGCTGAGCTCAGTAGTTCTCAAGGAGTTATAAAAACCTTTTAAATGTAGCCTGAGAGAATGATCATACTCTCAGCAAACTGAGGATACAAAACAACCCTGAGAAATTCAGCTTTTGGGTGAAGAGCAGCCTCATGATGCACAGGAGTGCAAAGCTCTGCCCTGGGGAGGAGTAACAACAGGCATCCACATGGGCTGGGAGCAGACTGGCCAAGTAATTGCCCAGAGGAAAAGGAGCTGGGAGTCACAGGCTTGGCAAGCAGTGCATGAGTTAGCAGTGTGTGCTCTCACTGCAAACCCAAACTGCAGCAGGCAGCATCAGGGGCAGCGTGGCCAGCAGCAGGGCAGAGCAAAATTCAGCACTGCTAAGGCTGCATCTGGAACAGAGCTGGAATAGCAGGCTTCATGAATGTTATGAATCCCAGAAAAGAGTTCATAGAACTCCTAGAATATATGTTCATTTTTATTATTAGATAAAAAAAAACCTAAGGGAAAACCCATTATTTACTATTTCCTCCCAGTTCCCATGTCTTTATAAGTGGCCCTACAACACCAAGTTTAGGATGATATCTGAGAAAGAAAGGTTTCCTTTCCAAGGAGAGTTTCTTGTAGGAAGAGTTGAGAAAGGCTACTAAACTCTGCATTGTCCAGGACACAAGACAGTGCTGCCAGCAGCCCTCCTACCAGCAGAACATAAGGAAAAAACAGAGGGGAAAAAAACCATAAAAACCATGGCTGACAACCTCCCTGCCCTCCTGCAACCCCACCAGCATCATAGCAAGATCCTTTTGAGCCAGCAGTGTACTAATAGATGGTTTTGACAGGGTAAGGTGGAGAAGATCAGATAGGAGAAAATATGTCTGCACTGCAATGGCCCTGCACTCCTTGATCTCCTTTGAAGACATGAATTGCTTTTAACCACCAGGTGCCTGTCCCCAGTGCAAGCCCAGTAGGTAAACAGACACAGACAGTGTTTGTAGCAGGAAGCCAAACCAGAAAGGAATTTTATCCACCCAGAACAGGCCCCTGCCTGGGGCAGCTGGGAGGCCTCTCTAGCAGTCAAACACTGACACCAGTGAAGGTCTCACCTGCTCACATACCTGCTGCTTCTCTGCTCTTACTGGCAGAGGGCAGGTTTTCACCTCTGGAAACCAACACCCATCTGCATTGACCAAAAATCAGTGTTCAACAACAATTATTAAAGGCAACTGCAGCCCAAGCAGCACCAACAAGCATTTGGCTGGCCATGCTGACAATACTACAGATAATGCAGATGAGCCCCCCTGCCCAGTCCAAGGGGAAGAGCCCTCAACTCACCACTTGGGCACTTGCACACAGCCTATAAATCTCAGCTGTTGGACTGCTGCTCATGGATTATTATTCCTCCCTCCCTTCTTGCCTCTCATGCCTCCATGAGCCCACTGTCCTTCCAACACAGGACAGATTCTTTCTGGAGAACATGAGCACTTCTCCACAAGACCTCCCAGGCACTGGAGGTGATGGACAGCAAGACAGCAGAGCCTAATCTCCACATGTTATGTGGTTTTTTTCATCCCATTGCCTTCCTTTTACAGCCTAAGTGTGAGAGAGTCAGGCCAGACCTCAGCCTCCATCTGCAGCCTGGGATTATGATCTGAAGCATAATATTTCTTTATGAGCAAATTATCACCAAGACTTCAATGCGCTGTTGGCCTTTTAAAAAACTAAGTGTTTAGTATTTTTATTTCTTTCTGCTCTGCAGTTTATGGCTCCCATAAATCAGATGACAGGCTGTGGCACAGAGGGCTGATCTGATCTGTGGGAACAGGGAAGAAGGCAGGAGAAGGGAGCACTGACAGAGTTGTCAACCAGGGGGGACCTCTGCACCCTGCTGTGAGCATCCCCATGGGGAAGGCAGGATGCTGCCCACCTGAGGCAATGCTCACCACCATGCCAACTCCTTCTTCTCTGACACTGAGTTTAAAATCCTCATTTCTTCTATGCCACACCACCTCCCTGTAAAAATTGAAAACCCAGTTCTCTCTCTCACAGGAGCAGTGATAGATCCACTAGGATTCACAAACTGTTCCATCACTACAGACATTAGAGCTGCAGAGTGTCAGGACACACACCAGCAAAGTGCTGATCCACTACACTGGTAAACCAACCCATACATCTGAAACAATCAAATCTGGCCCAAAAGTGTATTGCTGATCTAGAAGCCTTACCTTGTAACAAATATAGGATGCTGCCATGGTTAAAAGTCAGAACTGGAAAGTTGGTGCTGAAGTCCTAGGTCTCACAAGTAAAAGACCAAATCCCTAAAGACATTTATTCACTCAGAGGTGCACCAAAGGTCATGCAATGAAGCATTCCAGCAAGCAGCATTCAGGGAATCCTCCTCCCCACATCTCTGTGCTTCCAAATACTGTTAAAATCTGAGCTATAGTCAGCCTATGCCCTCTCAGGGAAATGACACACATTCCCACAGCCCTTCCTTTCTCCTGCCCCAATGACTTGGACTCTGCTTCAGGACTGACATTTTCCTGCATGCACATATGTGCATGCCTAACACTGCTGAGCAGCCCATCATCTTCACAAACAGCTCACAAGACAAATAATATTGCAAGGGCTTTGTTGGATTGGGGCTGGCAGGGTTCTTCAGTGAACCTGGGTTTATTGTTAGCTGTACTGCTTTGCTCATTGATAAGAACTGGTCTTTCTTCCTCCATACTCAATGCTGCTTTGCTAAGGCAGACTTTGGTACAGGTACTTTATCCTCTTGGCAGTGCTAGGTTTATGGTTGCACTTGATGATCTTAAAGGTCTTTTTCAACCCAAACAATTCTGTGATACTAAGAGAAAGGGAGCATAGGCAGCTTAATGCTCTTTCAGGTGAAGGTCTGTGGCAAGCAAGAGGACTTCTGCAAGGGCAAGCCCTTCCACTGGCTCACATAAGACCAGAAGGTGATGTGACTTCATGTGAATTGAATACTCCCAAAACACCAATCCTTCCTTGGGTATTTCCCAACCAGCAGAAACCCTCACCAGGAATTTGAAGTCCCATGGATGTTTTGCCTACTGAAGCAAAAAAATGCTGCTCATCATTGCCCTGCCTGCAATCCAGTCTCTACCACTGTTGTGCCCTTGACCAGTAAGATTTTACCTGCAATAAAAGGCTGAATAAGAGGCAACTGTTTCTGCCATCCTCAGCAGGGAGCCACTCTCAATGAGTGCTGGCAGCTCTGGGCTGTGCATCCATCCATCCATCCATCCATCCATCCATCCATCCATCCATCCATCCATCCATCCATCCATCCATCCCACTGTCTGGGTGCCCACAGTTGTCCATACAGCACTCAGTGTGACAACTGGAGCCCAGCTCCAGCTCCAGTGAGAACTCCCAGTCAGAGAGCACAGGCAAGTCAGGGCCCTGCCAGTGGCTCACCCCCATGGCTAGAGCTGTCACTGGAAGTAACAGGATTAGCAGAGAGAAGAGAAAGCTTCCAGGCTAGGAAGAAATAGACAAAGTGAATAAGGAGTTCAGGCCATGCTTTTAAGCAAGTTTTGAGCATTAGAGAATCTTTTCAATAATAATGAGACTCGAGTATTTTTTTAAAAGGGGGGGGAAAGAGTAACAAGAACCTGCTCTCTCCCAGAAAACCACGCTGCTGCACAGAGCAATTCCCAAACACAGACACCAGTCTGGTCCTCCCAAAACCCGGTTGTAAAGCTAACAACTGCTGAGCTATTAAAGTGCCAGAAAAGCCAGGCGACAGCACCAGCCAGGCTCCTGGAGCTTCAGTTCTGGGATCACTCGGGGGCAGCAGCTTTTATCCTGAAAGTATCGGAATCTAGGAGTGTTAAGACCAGGGTAAACATTATCAGTGGTTGTTCTGCCCTCCCACAGGGACTGCAGCTGATCTGTTTGGACAGAAGGGCCAGCAGGAAGAAACAGCACCAATTTCAGAAAGCTACCTATTCTCTCCCTGAAAGAACTTTGGGGAAATGCAAAATTCACCGCGCGCCTCTGAAAGTCATGCAACTGCTTTCAGTGCTGAAAATGTGCATCTTGTTTCCAGTGCAATATTTTCTCCATTTCACTCTCCAGTGGTCATGTTGTGTCATGGCTGCTCCTCCGTGGTGCTGGACACCTTGGCTCCAGGTGGGTGCTGGCAGCCTGGAGCCCCTCACCACCCCAGACCACCTCCCCTTGCCACGGAGTGGAGGGGCACATTAGGACAGGGGGAAAAAAAAAAAAACAACAACAAAAAAGAAGTGAACTAAAGCCAATTAAAAGCACAGGAAAAATGCAGGGAGGCAGGTTGTCATTACCAGAGCTGGAATTTGGCCTGGGTGCCATGGAGATGAAACCTGGCAGATGGTTAAGGTGTACATGGGAAGCACACGTGCAGCACCTGACTATAGATTTATGACCAATTAATGCAACAAAAGAGAAATCTTGACAAGGGAGCCAGAGACCTACAGAATGAGTAAGTGAACCATGAAAAGGGGAGGCTCTCCCATCCAAAAAAAAACCAAAAAAAAAAAAAAAGCAAAAAAAAAAGCAGCTGAGTGTACAATACCTACAGAGCCGTGAATAAACTGAAGTTGGAACAGATGGAGAAAGAAACAAACTGCCATGTGTATTAGTTGGCTCCCAAGTAAAAGAGCCAGCATGGGGAAAGAGCAAGGAGAGAACAATAGGCTCCAGTTCTGCAGCAGCCCCTTCCCCAGGTGCTCAGTGTCCTTCCTACAGCTCAATTTAAGGCTCACAAGCTGCAGCACTTTCAGATACAAGATCCTAACAAACAACCACCAAAGAATATTCTTTTAAATAATGAACCATGTGTCTCTAATTAAAAGAGCCCAGGCACAAGGCAGCAGAGACAGGAGCCTCCTCTGGCAACCCATCACACAGACACAGACCCCCAACTCCATGGCCTTGCCTCAGACTGCATCTGCAGCAGGATCAGGGATAACAAACAAGGGCTCTCCCAGGGATGGTGACTGCCCTGAAGTGGCCGTGGTTGCAGTCTGATGGGCAAACAAACACTTGGTAAACCCCAGCACTGTTTGGAGGCACAGAAGTGACCTTTGCCTTTGCAGGCGAGAGCGGCTTCCCACGCCAACATTTCCATTGAATTTTTTCTGTCACCTGTAAACTAAAGCCGTGGCCAGGTCAGAGATAAAGCAAGTAAGGAAGAGATGAGCCAACCCACTCAGGGAATGGGAGCAGGGAGAGGTTAGCGCGGCGCAATTAAGCACGAGGAGAGAAGCCCCTCGCTACAAGGCTATTTAAAATCCCAGCCATGAAGAAAAGGAGGGATGCGTCCTGTGGTTCTGAGGAGCACCAGGCACTGCTGCCCCACAGACACCCTCGCCCTGACCCGAGGGCAGCAGCAGGCACTGGGGAAAGCTGAGTGCAGGCAGCAGCCCCCTCCTCGGGATGAGCGCTCCCCTTTCCCTCCAGCTCTGCAAACACGGGGCTGGCCCGCCACCGTATCTGGGATGTAAATGCCAAAGATAACGAGGCAGCTCTGCAGACAACATTTATCACCCACTTTAAAGACAGGCGGCTTGGGACTAAGCCCTTGAGGGGCACTCCCCATCCATGGCAAACTCAGCCTGGAAGAAAGAAGTTTCAAGTTCTGCCTTGAAGGTGGTGGGCCGAGATTTAACTGACTTCACAGTGACAGAGCTTTTGCAGAGCCGTGTGCTCCCTGGAATCCCTGTCCCCAAAAGCCCCTCCTTTTGCCCATGCTCCTCACAGACCCTGGATGCTCAAGCATCAGCTGGTTCATTTCTTGTGGTGCTAAGGCGACACCAGCATATTTCCCCCCACTACAGCTGAGTTTGTAAAAGAGCACTGTCTGAGAGGTAGCACCTGTAATGAGCCCAAGCACAGGCACAAGCTATTAAAACCTCCCCCCATCTCTACCCCCACCTGATTCCCTCTGTGGCTTTAAGCAAACCGCATAACTTTTCCTCTTTAGTTTCTGCACCTGGCAGAGAGTAATGTTTACCTATCCCAGAAGGGCGTTGAAGGGATTAGTTAATGTTTGCCCAGCATTTTAAAGGATAAAATATTCTGTATTAATTCCCGGCTGCTGAAAAGAACTGACATGTGCAACTCTCATTAGCTCCAATGGAAGATTTTTACTCCAGTTGGGCTTCACCACTTCAGAAAAGCAGAAGCAAGATGATGTGACATTAACATTTCAGAAAGGGGGCTGTAAAACCCCCTTCTCTTTTGACTGCCACCAGCCTCCTGCTGCACTGCCTGTTCTGCACAGGTGCACCCGTGCCTGTTAAACATTAAAGCACTCCCAACCCACCACTGGGCTGAGCCAGCAGCACCGGGTCCCCCCCGGGTGGGGATCCCTTTATCCCTTTGCAGGCTCCCACAGCAGGGAGCTCCCTCACCTGTGAGGTGCCCTCTTATGGGTTAAACACAGCCACTGCACTGGGACTGCCCTTCTGCTCAGATTTGTCAGCTCTTCCTGAAGCTGGGTTTGCTTGCTGTGACAGCTGTGAGCTGCAGGTGGGATCGTGCAGCACCACACCTGCTGGCAGGTGTGCCAGGGGAACATGCCAGGTGGGTGGGCATCCCCTCTGCTGCTGTGCCACCGCTCTGGTTGTGTCCCCTGCCACCTGCTACTGGGCAGAAAGAAAAAGCATTAGATAAGAACTTGGGCTCCAGCAGCATCCAGCTGTCTCAGTAGGCTTTACAACCCAGGACACTCATAGTGCATGGGAAAATACAGCACTGCTCATCCCTCAAATCAGACCACCCACTGCTCAGGCCCTTTACATTCCCCATGTGGCACCAGCAGTACCACAACACTGTTGTTCCCTCCCTGAGCACTGGACACCACATTTTTCAGGGTGAGGACAATGAGCTGCCACCCTGGATTCATTTTCCTCATCTGTTTCTCACTGCACTTTGCCTCAGTGCTGGTATCCCATATGTGATGGGTCCATATGGGGTCTTCACTCACGTGGACAGCAAGTGGGAATGCCAGCAGCCTTCACGTGCTCCTGGGATGGAACAAGGGGAGGAAAGAGGCTGGCTTTGTCCCTTGGTGTCTGCAGCACTCTGGGGTAAACAGGGCTCTGGGCACAGCAGCCAGCAAGAACCCACCTCCAGCAAGAACCCACCTCCAGCAAGAACCCACCTCCAGCAAGAACCCACCTCCAGCAAGCCCTGAGGCCGTGGTGGGTGCACCTCTGTCAGCCTGTCTTCAAAAGCAGCACAGCAGGGCTGAGCCCCAGGCAGTGGGGAGTGGGGACAGGGGGCTCAGGGTGCCCTCCAGAAGGGGATTTGGGTTTAACTGCTGGTTTACTGCCTGCCAGCAGAAGTGTATGGCTGTACAATGAGGAAAGGCTGGAGGAAGGTGTTTGAAAACTAAGCTAACCCACTTCAGACTCATGAAAGAACAACTCCACCAAAGCAGCCCCCCACTGGCCCCACAGTTTCAGGTAGGGGAAGCTGTTTTGAAGCCTGAAAACAATGGAGCAACCTTCCCTTCCTTTCTTCTGGCAAAGGTAAAAGACCTTGTGGAGGTATCCACACTGGGGAAAGCACTGAACAGGAAGCCCCATGCCAATAAAACATCCACCTGTGCCTTCAAACACCACATCCATGCACTTCCCAATCTTAGGCATTGCTGGCTGCTGGCAGCACCAGGAATTCTTACCCCTTGCTGTGCAAATCCCTGACCAGAGGCAATGGCATGGCCATGCTGGCATGGAGAGCTGTTTGCCAGCACTGCTCTGTGCACTCCCCACGAGTGGTGGGGCAGATCTGAGGGCTTGGTTTTCCTTTCTAGAGGCCTGCCTTTGTCCCCATCACTCCCTACCTCTCCTGTCTTGCCTAATGTCCAGGACAGCAGGCAGAGACCAAGGCACTGCAGACAACTGCTGAGCAAAATCAGAAGCACAGACTGCAACATGACTAATTTCTAACACATCCCAGCCTACGAGTCGCTCTGTTTGTGGGCCTAAACTGCTCTCTGCTGCCTTCATACCAGCTCATTTCAAGGGTGAGTAAGCAGACAGTGGCAGACATGACTTTTATTATTCCCAGAGCTTTGAAGCTGTACCATTTCCCTGTGGTTAGCTGGCTGCATCAGCTGGCTGCATCAGCTGTCTGTAGTGACACATTTTGAAGAACTCAGCAATGAGACATAGGTAGCCAGACCAAGGCAAGCTGGAGCTCAGCAAGCTCCATTGGCAGTATTTCATGGTGACTCAGTGGTTGCCCACCCTCTATTATTCATTGTTTTTATCCCAACCTTCTATTTCAATATTCTTGACTACTTCCAAGAAAGCCCTTTCACAAGCAGAAAGCCCTTTCACGTTGTCAGTGAAGCCCATTTCTGTTAAAGTGAATTTTGGGATGAATATCCTCAGAGAATAAGCAACACCATATGAAGAGAGAAAAATATAGAAAAAGTGAGCTACAACAGTGTGAGCATTTCATGTATTTATACATGTGTATATACTCATACATATGCAAAAGAATAAATACAGAAACACGCATCTCTTTGACTAGAAAGTGAAACTTCCTGCATTTTTGAGCTCCCTTAAGCCAGCTTATTACACAGGTATTTTTTATGTATGTATTTAAAAAAGTAGCAGTTGCACACACTTTGGTGAAAACTGTAAGTTTCCTTTCCATCCCAGGTTAAACTCCTGCGGTATTTTCCTGCTGCTCTAGAACTTCCACAGTTCTTATCTATATTTCTGCATTTAACCACTTTTAGTTTGAATGGCTGAACATTAAAAAGTATCTTTGCCACAAACATCAAAGTCCAAGCAAAAGCACCAGATTGTGATTGTGGGTTTTTTTTTGCACAGACTAGTTCAAATTCTACTTCTAATTCCACTGCCAAAAGTTTAGAGCTTGAGATAAATCACTCCTTTCCCTTGAAAGGGGCTGATTGTATTTATGGCTCGTTTCAGAGTCCAAGGGCTCAGGCTGAGATGAAAGGCTGGGGGCAGAGCAGGGCGATGCCCCACATCCAGTGCCACATAAGAGGGTGAGGGCTCTGGCAACAGTGGGAGGAACTTCCAGCTGCAGTTCCCAGCAGTGCTCAGCCCCTTTGGGTAACCTCAGACGTGTCATTTAGCCTTCCTCTGACTCAGTTCCTCAGTACTGGGGAAATAACACCACCACTGTATTACGTAGGAGTTTTGGGCAGATAGACACCTTTTGAATGAGTGTTGGAATCCACACTAGAAGTGTAACTAAAATAGAGATCAGTTGCAATTCTAAAGAAACGACACAAGCGTGGGCTAGGAGGAAGGGATGAGATGTATGGTACAAACACAGGGAGCTCCCTACCACACTTGAAAGGGCTTGATCATGAACTGAAGCACAGGAGAGATGCAGATCCTGGGTTAGGAACCCAGCTGGGGTCCTGCTTTGTGGCAGATCCTTGGGTCCTCTCAGAAGGCCCTGCCTTCTCCTCCTGGTTGTGAAAAAAAGCTGCACGGCTCCCACATCCCTGCTGGGGCTACTCAGTCACCCAGGAAGGGAAACAAAACACAGTAGCTTTCCTACAAATCTGGTACACCTCTGTCCACACCCTACAACTCCCCCAAAGGCAGCTGAGCCCACCTGAGCTCCCATGTTTGAACCTCTGGGCCGTGCCAGGCCTTTGAACCAGGGTCATGTTTTGGCACGTCAGACACGACCCAGATTCCTCAGCCTCACCGTGGAGCGGATGCAAGGGCAGGTCCCGGCCCTGTTACTCTGGCAAGGTCTGATAGCATCTGACACCCGGGGCTGGTGGAGCAGGGCCTTGCTTTGTGCTCTGCGTCCCCACAGTGCAGCTACCACAGAGGGAGGGCCCTGCGAGCCGGGTGAGAGTTTAACAAAGCGACCTCGGCCTGTCCCCAGCACTGAGGTTTTCTCCCGGCGCTCTGCGGCTGACCTCAATCCCGCTCTCACCCTCAGCACATTCGCTGGGCCAGCCAGGGGAGGTAACAATACTCCTCCTTTTTTCTCGGAAGACAAAGCTGCGGAAGACACCGATTCCCATGGCAACAAAGGCAAAGAAGCGTCCCAAGATGTGATTTGCTGTCACTATACCCACCTCGCGGCAGATAAGGACAAGTGATAGCTCTGAAAGGAACTGTTTCCATGGGACCCTTCCCAGCGAGCCCCCGCACTGACAACCAGCCATCAGCCACAGCTTTCAGCATCAAACAGGTCTGACTGGAAGGGAGCAGCGCTGCTTCCCGCATCTCGTCCTCTTGTGAGGGACAGGGCTCTGCTGGCTCCCTCAGAGCCTGCCTAACCCCCACCAAGCCACGCTGCTGCTCGCTAATCCACTTACCCAGGCAATTACACTGGGAGAGCAGCCTGCAGGGAGCCATGCTCAGCTTCTCAGCTAAACATCCTCCTGGGTTTTTTAACCCACTGAGGGGTATCTTAGGCAATTGCAAGAGCTCCTCACAGAGCACGCGTTTGTTCTTAGGCAGCGTGGCCTATGTAAGTGCATTTCCTTCCCACACTTTCATTTATCATAGTTCTTCCCTCCCAGTCCTGCCCCTTCAGTTCCCTGGGGAGAGTCAGTGAATTTATGAAGGAACAAAGTCACCTTGAGCCTTAATCCACACCCTAGCAGAAGGAATACATCTGTCGGCAATCACATCCACCCACTCTGCAACAGCATTGCAACAATGCTCACTCTGTTAGCACAGAAAATACTGTCTCCTCCTCTGGTCCTGGAGACAAGCTACCATAAAGGCTGGAGCAAAGAAAAGACTGAGGACAAAGAAAATGGTCCTGTACATCTGAGGTCAAACAGGTAAACTGAGGTGGAACAGTGGAATAAGAAAGAGAAGAGCAAAGAAAAGACTCAACAAACCTATGATAAACCCTCCAAAACAACTCCTCGCTCACTTTCTGCATAAGAAGTGAAGGCAGTTGAGAAAACTGTGCTCAATAAAGTTGGAGAAGACAGGCAGAGATCCTCATTCAACTGAGAGCAAAACAGCAACAAAAACAAGTGACAAAATACTGTGGGCCCAGGTGCATAAGGCAGTTGGGATTTTACCATCTGGGAGCAAAGGACAGATTCCCTCATGACCAGGCTGGCACCCAGCTTGCTGGAGCCATGGCTCCATGTTCCCCTTTCTCCTTCCCTCAGGGAAACCAGCCCTGATGCCACCTGAGCACATAGGACCAAAACAGGGTTTTGAAATGGGCCTGGGAGCTCAAGAAATACACACAGAGACAAAGCTGTCTCCAGCAGAGGCTGTCCCAGCCCTGCACAGGCACTGTCTGGATGTTTTGGAGGTGTGGGCTGATTCCCAAGTCCCTGATGTTGCCACAGGATGCTCTCACAGGCAGTGCTCCCACCTTTGTGCCCATCCCCATGGAACAGCTCCTTTGCATTCAACAGGAACAAGCACAGCTGCTTGTTGCTGTCTGCCCTGCTTGTTGCCATGGCTTGATTATCAGTCCTGGGATGAACCTGCTACTGACTGGAAGAACTGAAACTTTACTATTCCCAGAAGGATGCAGGAGTTACAGCAGAGAACAAGGAGGCTGAAGAAGAGGCAAATGGATAGTTGAGCCAGTCCCAATGAAACTGCTGCCTCTGAAACATTCCCATCCTGCTGTCTGGATAGTGCAGTGGGCTGAAACCCAACTGCTTTGTCATCTTTGGCACTTGCTGCAGGCAAGCACCAGCTTTTGTCAGCCCAACATCCTTTTCTCTGCCATGCACTCCAGAGCAGAGGAGTGAGTTTCCAGAAAAGGGTCCCACCTGACAAGCAGGAAAAAGAGTAAGGACATAGGTGTCCTGGTGTAGGAGTTCTCTGAGCTAGTGTTGGAATCCAGGAGCCCAGAGAAATCAACCCATCCTAAATCCCCAATACTTTGCTAACTGCATTATAAAGATTTAATTAGCACATGTAAGTAATCTCCTCCTTAGCAGTGTCATTCTGCTGGTACACTCTGAATTCTATTGCTACTTATGTGGCCCTCAAGGACAAGAGGTGGTGTTGTATGCATTTCCTTTGCTTCACAATGAAGACCAAAACAACAGACACTTCATCAACTCACCTAGAAATTCTCCAACTGCCACCAGCCACTTCAAAATCTACTCCCAAACAAAACAGATTGTCCCCAGATAACTTACCTGGAATTCTCTACTCTCAGCAGCAGTTTTTCTTCTCCTAGCAGCACTCTTAAACTTTACAAGAGAGTAAAAAAGCTTGCCCTCTGCTCCAGGAGTAGATTCTAGCTTGCATCTGCATTCTGTCACAGCCCTGGTCAAAGGAGATATTCCAAGAGAACTTCCTGGGATCCAAATGTACCAGTGCAGGAGAACCAAAATAAATGTTCCCAGTAATTGCCTAAATTCATCTTTGTACTAAATACTCGTCCAAGCAACTCTCATTTAGAGAGACTTTAACAGAATCACAGAATGGTTTGAGTTAGAAAGGACCTTAATGCTCATCTAGTTCCAACCCCCCCCCTTCTGTAAGCAGGGACGTTTTCCACTAGACCAGGTTGCTCAGAGCCCATCCAAGCTGGGCTTAAACACTTCCAGGCATGGGGAATGCTTTCATGGGCATGTACATGGCACAGAGAGCCCCAGTCCAGCCTCACACAGAGCCCTAAGAGCTTGTATTTACAGGCTCCTGCGAGCGGGAGGCTGTTTACTAAAAGGATTAGATAAGGCTTGACAAAGATGCAGGAAGGCAGGCATGCTGTGCCTTAGAAAACTTTTGCAATACAGAACCCAAAACATCCCTGTAGGCAATTCCAGTTAGAAAAGAACCTAGAAAAGAAGAAAGGGGGAGAAATTTCGAACAAGTTTGGCAGAGCACTTTGGCCACAGCTGGACAGAGAGTTAAATGACAGGAGAGTAACCAAAGAGCAGCGTGTCCAAGCCATCCCTGAGCAGCCACTGCTTGTACTGGAGACTCTGTGGGACTATCTCAAAATACTTTCTCCTTCTATCTCTGAGAGAAAACAACCCCTAAAGCATGCTGCTTCTCCTCCCACTCTCCTGCAGAAGGGAAAGTGGCTCTCCTGAGTTTGGTGAGGACAAGCAGCTCACATGCTCTGTAAGGCTGCCCAGCACTTGGAGCAGCAGCTCAATTCTCCCTGCTTTGGAGAGCACTAAAATACCTACCAGGCAGACATCCATACCTTTTGGGTTCCAGACTTCCAAGGAAACCAGGACACAGCAGCATTGCTTGTAGGGCACCTATTGCAAGGCCCTTCCTTGACACAGGCAAATGTCATGGGGCTGAAGCACACCTTTTCTTTCACTATCAGTTTAGTCCATCTGCCACATCCTGGCGTTCAGACTGAAGCAGAGATCAGTTCCTTATGCATTTCCTTTGCACTTCTGAAGTTCAGCAATTCCTGCTCTTTGGTTTGCCCACACATTCTGCCCTGGAGAGCAGCTGCAGTGGTGTTGATGGGGTTTGCTACTGTCAGCATTTTCAGATGTTCAAGCAAAGCTCTACTCCCTCCTCAGAGTACTTCCAGAGTAGGCTGGGAAGTTCCTGATAAGTAGGTGGGGGAAAAAAGTGACAGAAAAGGGGTAAAAACATGAACTGTTAGTTTCCTTGAGGAATAGCATGATAGCACCACCAAACTATTTGGGGCTGAGAAACCAGAACATGCAGGCACAGGAGTTTCTCCAGTGGTCTGGTATTGTGCTCCATTCGGAATTTATTATAAACCATAAAACACAAACACAATTACCAAGTTCCCCACTGTGTCCATTTAAACACAGCTAAGCAAAGACGTGGATTCATGTTTAATGGAATGAGCCACAGGAGAGAAGGCACACATGGCAGGTTTAATTCCAAGGGAAGAACACCTGACTTCTACATGCAGATCAACAAAGAAATAAATTAATAAAACCAAGTATACGGTCCAGTTCCTTTAGGACCATTAATTACACCATTATGGGCATCTCTGTTAGGGGACTCTCACAAAACTTCCTGTGAGCCTGATCAGGAAGAGTGCAAACTGCAGCCCTGGGAACACGGTCCCCTCTTTTTAGGCTGGGATGAGGGTTTGGTTTCAGCACTAGTCAGGGCTCAGGTCTTCACAGCAGCTGAGTGAAAAGCAGCTGCTAGAGCCAGACCTGTGAGGAGGAGGAAGGGAGAAGGAGGAGGATGCTCAGCAGAACCACACCAGGGAGAGTGGAATAAAGCACATGGAAGAACAAGCCCAGATCAAGTCAAAGTACGTTTATTCATGTGAGGTCAGTTCAGACATGACCAGATTGAAAACCTTTCTCCCTCAGAGCACCCTGGAGAAATACACAGAACTGAAAACCCAGGACAACAAGGAGGGCAGCAGTCCCGAGGCCTCAGGCACGCCTCCCTAGCTGGGGGTGGCCCCAAAGCACCGCGGATGCAGCGGCTGGGGCAGCCTGGGCTTGGCACTCCATCCCTTCTGACACTTCTCAAGAGGGGACAACTGTTTACAGGAAGCCATTTGTTACAGGGGCTGGCCTCTCCTCTTCCCAACCCCAGCAACGTCCATTTCCCACCCCACCTTTCATCAGAAGTTTATCTGCTGCCCAGAGAGGCAGCCAAAAAGTTCATCCGGGTTGGAATTTGAAACCAGAGATTCTCAGACGCTGTGGCTGGGGCAAACGGTGCCACCATCAATTTTAGAACTAAATTTCAGGGAGTTTTCATTCTATTTGTACAGGGGCTAATGAGTAGCTTGGGATGTGAACACTAACCCCAGGGCATAATTCTGACAACAGGATGATAGATTCTCATTCTCCTGCTCTAATTATACAGGCAAAAATTGGAATGGGAATGAGAAGAGTCAAGAACAGGAATCAGGCCCCTATCAGCTTAATGGCATCATTTTCCCAAGCACTGAAATATTTTGAGGGTTAACAGAAAGATGCAACAATCAATCACCTCCACCCAGAGAAAAAGAATCAAAAAAAGTATAAAATGGGGCAACTGAGTTCCACATTAAACAAAGTTGTGCATGGAGACATAACTACAGAAGCAGCAATCACCAAGCAACCGTTCAAAACTGTAAAACCGTAAGGCACTAATGATGTTCCACTCATTACAATCAACACATGACTAAAAATTGACATTCATCAATTAAAAAATAAAATAAAATCAAATCAATGTACACTTTGAAAAGGCAACTGTTTCCATTTAAAAAGTTTCAAATTCTCAGCTCCAACTTTTGCTGCTCCCCACCTCCATCCAGGCACTGACTAGGTAGACAGAGTGTTTGCTCACGAGTTCATAAGGTTAACACAGACTTATTACAATGAAACATCTCAAGGCATAAACATTCTTTTTTGAGAAGTTACTCAGCGATCCCATTAAGATTACCAACAAATGTTAGAGGTGTCAGTCAGTCACCCCACTTAGCACAGTGCTGCAAAGCACTCAAACACCACCACACCAAGTGCAGCCACTTGTTTTTAGTGCTTGCAGGCAGACTTGCATCTACCTTTCCCTTCAAGGTACAACTCAAGCTTCCAAACCCTGGAGCTTGAGGTCCCCTATACAGCCATAGCCACAGGAACATGAGGAGACACAGCAGCAGTTGCTCATTAATGCTACTCCATGAGTACACTTCAGCCCCTGTCTGAAGACCCTGTCTGAGAGCAGCCAGGTCCCTTAAATTCCTTTAATTCCATTCTGATCCTGCTTTGCTAGAGATGAGCAATTGCCCAAGGAGTATGAAGTCAGTGACACCAGCTTCCTTCAGAAGGTCACCTCACACCCATTTTGGTCAGTATTGGTCAGGTTGAATAAACAAAGTAGTGAAAGTATTTGTGTCCCATTATTGATCCCTGAAGCCATTCAAGGATCCTTTAAACACAAAGGACCTATTAAGGCTTATTTCAGAGATTACATAAAATATTGCACACTATTTGTCTGCTTCAATAGTTAAAAAAATGAAATCTCATTTCTCAGAGATTAGTATTATTAAAAATGTTAAAAACAAATACAGAGGTAACTTCATGAGACTCTACTGGAATATGTAACAGTTAATAGATAGGGGATAGCAGAGGTCCATCTGTGCAGAGATTTAGCAACAGTAGTTTTTAAACAACTGGACAGCGTAAATCCCAAATAATTTTTTTTTCCCTTTCTAAAAGCTAAGGTGATCTGAAATTTAGGATTATCCATGAACTGCACTGTATGATTTCACCAGCACAAAAGAGCATCAAGATTCATTGCAAGACAGCCTCCCAAAAACCGTCAGTTTCAAAGAGCTGACTTTGGTCAGCACTGCCAGAAATAAATAAGAAAAGGTATAGGAATGAGACACCCAACAGAAGACCCTGGTGTGACTGCTGGAAGGGTCTGGGAGGCTGGGACAATCCATCAGTCCCATGGATTGTCTGCAGCTCCATGACACAGGTTGTCTCAGGACAGGTATTTGGTTCTTCACGACTGAGCTCACCAAAAGTGAGTCAACCAAGTCTTGTGGAATCGTTTTGAATCAGTCCAAACCTGGAGGATGTAACAAGCAAGTCTCCCAGAGCTTTGATGAGTGTCCCAGCTGTCAGTTCCATACAGCAGTCAGTTCCATCCTGGCAGAGGGGAGCAGAAGTCACTCTGCCAGCACTCGCCGCTCATGCAGCAGCAACCTGATCTCCCTCACTATCAATGGTGAAATGAACAGGATTGTTGAACTCGTCTGTGGAAAGAAGCAAATCCAGGACAATTAGCACAGAGCAACCAGAGCTGCAGCCACCCTGCTCCCATGTGCATCCAAGGCCATCCCAGAAAGACACAGGCTTAGAGAAGCAATGACAGAGTGGCACAGCAGAGGAAGGACTGAGCTTGCAGGAAAGCTCACACAATTTCAGCTGACATGATCACCTTTTCATAAAGATGAACTCTCCAGCTACTCAGTGACCTTCCTCCTCACCACCTCTGCTGGTTACCAAAGTGGCCTTCTCCCTTGTCAGCACAGATCCAAAGACATCTCCTGGCACTTCCAGCAGGGAAGACCAAGTAAATTGTGCAGCATTCACCACTGTGGTGATGCTGAGGACATCAGGGCCTGCCTCAACTTTCAGCTCTCTGCCGCAGCAGCAAAACAGGGCCAAGGCATTTTCAGTTTAGTTTCAATACCCTCATCACTCTTTCCACTAATCCTCAAGACTTAACAAACAAGCAGCTTAACTTCAGCTCTCTGAAAATATTAGTAACTACATATCATGGAGATGAAGGAGGGAGAAGCTCTGCCTTGGAAGTCAGGTGGGATGAGTTTTAGGAAATGCATACATGTATTCTTGGGCAAGTACTTTTGTGTCTCTGCTACAATCTCACTTCCTGTTGGATAACATGACTTTAAAGGATCCAAAATTAACCCATTTGACTTAGACAACCTTAGGCAAAGTCACACCACAGGCCACTTTGAGAACAGTACCAGGAGTCACAGTTCACAGGTTCCCACAAAAACATCCCATGGCAAATTGAGCTTTGACAATGAATTTTTAAAAACTGTGATTTCTTACCATTAGAATGAAGAAATAGAAAACCCACATCCATCCCAGGTTCTCCTGGATCAAAGACACTAGATACTAAACAGAAATGAAAAAAATATTATTCAAACTGGGAAGATAAGCATGACTTTCAGGCATGACACTTTCATGTTCTAGACTTTGTGGGCTGTTGGCACTCCACACAGAGCTGATCACAAAATCTTCCAACTGATCTTTTCCTGTCAGAAGGGATGACTCAGGACAGCAGCCTTTTTCTGTACGAAACCCACAGCTTCAGCAAAGCAGACACCACCCTGAAGCTTTACAGTAACTCAGAACAGCACAAAGACAGAACTGAACTACAGTTTCAAAGGGTGACAAATTGACTCTGCTGAATACGAGGTTTTTGCACAGAACACTGGGACATAAGTGGATGTAAGTACTCTCAGAAGAGCTAAAAGCTCTAGAATGGCTTATAAATTACACAGGACACATTTCCAAGAGCTGTGCTACCAGTAACTACTTAACCCTTCATCTAGGCAAGACTCTTGAGACTACACTCTGTTCTGAGCTGCACCCTGGCTCAACTGGGCAGCCCAGGCCACACAAGAAAATGTATCTCTTATTAGCAGATTTATATTCAGATGCTGCACAAGGGCCTCCCTTCTTCACCATGGGTTTATCAGAACAGGATCTGAATTTCTAACATGCTCATTGTGCATTTGCTGTCATTCACACACCCCCGGAATGACGTTGTGGTTGTCTCTGCTGGAATAAATGCAGTGTTGGAAGGGGAGGCAGGTGGAATCTCTCAGAATCAGAGACCCACTTTTTATGATGACGTGAGCTTGGTTGGTATGTGTGTGGGAAGGCAAAACCACTGAGATGATGCCAGAAGAACACTGAGTGTAACAGTGCACTGATATTTGTCCTCAAAACACTTGTAATTTTCCATGTTCAGAGGAGATAAGCAGCATCTATCCTACAAAACAGTGACTGAATGATTGTATTTATCAGGCAATCAACGGTGAGCACAAACCCAAAGCTCTTTCTAGAAAACAAACTCCCACACCTCGCCTGCATCCTTGGTATTTCACCACCACTGGAGGATGCCTGGAGTAGAACTGGCTCAGATCTCTCTACTAAATCCTCCCCAAAGCACCACCGTGTTCTTTCACGTAGCTAAGACTTGTATTTGAGAAGAAAACATCCCCAGTGGGCACACTGTCAGCTTCCTCCTCTGCAACACTCTATTCCTCAGAGCTCTGGCAGCACACTGTAAGGACTACTGAAGCAAGTGGGGCTGGATTTACAAGGTGTAAAAGAGATCCACAGATAAAAAGAGAAAGCACAAATAAGAGCAAATTTTACATCACTTCATAAACACTGTAACATTCATAACAGGTATTCCAATTTTACTGAGTTATCTTTTACTCAGTTACTCACTTGTCTGTAAGAGATGGTTTGCCTATCACCTCAAAAGAAAAAAATCTCAAACTTCAAAATATTTTTTCACTCTTTGCAAAGCTTTTTGAAGTTCAAGATATGAAAGCCTGTAAAATTCACTTGAATTACCAAGTGCTTTAACATTAGTACTGTGAACACTTAGTTTAGTTCTTAATTACATTGTTTCCACTGGAAACTTTGTTAAAACAGACGGGTTCCCTTGGTTGATTCTTAAGTAATTATTTTTAAGAAACCCCCAACCCTCTCTGTCTCCCGCAACACAATTTTGGATTGAGGAATGCACTAACATCTGTAACCACAAGTGACACCTTTCCTCCTTCCCCAGACCTCTCTTTTCCTTTGGCAGCCTCACCTGGCCCACAGCAGCACCAATGCTGCCTGCTCCATCCACAATTCCTGTGACTGTTGCCAGAGCCTCGCTGCTGCCTTTCACCAGATCCTGACGCCCCAGGTCGGCAGAAATTGCAGAACTGATCATGTTAGAAGGGCCTCCGATGAAAAATCCTGAAAGTGACAAGAAAACAGCCTTGGTGCAAAACAAATACTTAGATAGATTCTCAATAAAACATCTTCAAAACACAGATTTTCTACCATGAAAGCTCAGGACAAGAATTAAGCCTAGGGATAGTGCTCTACTGCAGGTAGAGGGGTTCCTGAAACACATAGTCATGGAACACCCTGAATATCTGGAGTAGTCACACAGAAATAGCCAACAAGAACATTTTAATTAGCATGGATGCCCCCATGCTACAGCTTCAGTCTCCAGGGGTTCATGGAGGAGATGGAAGGCAAAAAAAAAAAAAAAAAAAAGACCCACAGCAACAGGACAGAGAGTTCTGAAATAAGAGTGTTTGGAAAGAAAGGCTCTATTCATGCAGGCCTTATTCCATAACACAGCACAGTATGTGTGGTAGCACAAAAAGCTTGTGACCTCTCAGCACACAGGGTATTTTGGATTCTGACAAACACCCTCAAGTCTGAGCTGCAGCTCATGACTCTGCCATATACCCACTTCCTCAGATACCAGATCACTGCTAGGTATTTTGGCATAAATCCACCTCCATCATACTGAGCCAAGGCAGATCCCCTTAGCTCCAGGCCATTATTCTATACAGTCTGTATTCTATACCTCCCTCTGTAAGGCAGTTTTCCTACTGCTGTTTTCCAAAGGTAACAGAAACTGAGGCCCAGTTTTCACTCTTTCCACAAAACCAGCAGAGATGTCAGCATGCACAAACACCTCAGCCTCACCTGGCTGGTGTTACTGATTGATCTGCAATGAATTTAGATGTCTACCAGCACAACAGTGGATTTTGAGAAGTTACCTGTAATTGCCATGATCACAGCATTGACAGGTTTGCTGTTTGGGGAACCTGCAAGAGAAAGACCAGGTGAGGGTAAATAAAACTTGAATAGTAACAGAATCCTTCATCTGTCTCTTTGGGGTCAGCTCAAACTCTCTCATCACAAAGCATTCAGCACTTGAATCAGCCCTTTCACTCTTCCTACATTTTCCAAAACACTAATTCCTCCTTACAAAGCCATGTCTCAACATCTACAGGTTCCCCTTGCCTTTCCAGCAGCATGTGTACATGCAGCTAGTTTTCCATTACAGCCCCTCAGTGCCTTTCAGACAGTTTTCTCTGGTACCTCACTTGCAGGCAGCACCTGAATTCTTCACTCCCTTCCCCCCAGGGCCCACACATGGTGAGTTACTGTGCAAGGCAAGGTGCACCCTCCTCACATATTCTCAGGCCATTATTACTCTTTTGTGCAAGACACTATGGGCATAATAAGGTTTCTTGTTTTGGCTGATGGGAGCTGAATTATCACACTGCAGGAACTTTGGATCACCTGAGGCTTCTGTATCTGCCTGGACAGTAGCACATTTTGAGCTAAGCACAAGGCATCTGGGGCTCTGGCTGTTACCTAATCACAAACTCCAAACCTCACCAGCAATAATATCATGTTTACTTCCAATTCACTTTTTAAAGCAATGAGTTAGCACAAGAGCCTACAAAAACTCCACCAAACCCAATCCTTGCTATTCAGTCATAATAATTTACTGACCTTACTTTGAGACCATGTGAGTAAGCCTGCATGCTGCCAAAAGCCACACTGCTCATTTCCAGATCCAGCAGAGATTTCTACCCACAGATCTCAAAGTGCTCTATAAAAGTCTGTCTGGACCACCACCCCATTTTGGAGGAGCACACAGAGAAGTGAAATGGCATCCCAGTAAGTTAAATCACTCTGTATCACAGGACATTGTCTGAAGACACAAACCTGTCACCCCTAGAAGTGCTTCATGGATGTTTCACAGAAATTACATCTTCCCATCTCCTTACACTCTGTTTTCCTGAGATTCCTTTCAAAAGCTGGACACCAAGAACTATATCTATCATAAAAGAGACAGAAACTCTCCAATTTCACCATTTTCAGGAGTGTAAACAGTGAAGTCTCAGAGCTTCTCCTGCCTCTGAGTAGTGAATATATACTCCAGCACAGATCTGTCCACAGATTCTCTGTCCTTATAGTATAGGGATGCACCTGAGATTTCTGGCTCTGCCAATTATGGTACTGACACAATGACAATGCCAAAAATCTCACTGACACAGGAGAAGGATCAGTACCAGAAGCACCAGTACCATAACTCACCACTATAGGGAAATCCAGCCACTCAGAGAATTCATTTCCACCCCATTAACCAGAGAACAGATTTCTTTCTGTGCAGTGCCACACTTGAGCAAAATAGACCAAAAGGCCCCATTCTGATCCAGAAGCAGTTTGAAGACCAGCAAACATAATGAGAACAGGCTGTGCTCTGGTTCCCTCTAGGAGGTACTGAATGAGCCTCTTATCCCTGAGCAGCACACGAGTACTCACGGCTGTATCCAAAGAGAGAGCCCACAGCAAAGAGCAGGCTCACTGCTAGCACGGGGGCTCTCTTCTGCAGCACGTCAGAAATCAAGCCCTGGATAGTCCCACCTGTTAAAAAAGAAGTCTCACTGTCAGGCTCAGGTTGCTGATACCTTGAATCAAGCTCATTTCACTGAGTGCAGTGGCCTCTGGCCTCCTCATCAATACACATTTCCTCTAAAATCCTGAGAGCTAAGCCTCCTGCCCTTACTGCCCCAGACACAGAGACAACAGTAAATTTGAGTGTCTCAGATAAAGCAGAGAAAACTACTCATACTGCTCTACTGGGAATTTATTGCTTCTTTTTTTCTGGCATGCCACTAGCCAATGCTCCTATTTTCCTTTCTCTTCCCCTACAGGACCTCACAGCTCCATGACCAACACAACCCTGGATTAAGCAAGCTGAACACTGTGGCTGGTTCATTTAACTGAAAGTGCAAGGAAAGGCAGCACTTTCTCACAGGGAAAACATTTTCACACAGGGGCCTCACATTCCCTGCTGTCTCAGCCACTTAGGGCAGGTGCAACTGACTGCAACTAATGCCAAAGGCCAATAAAAATCACCTTATGTACCATTGGTACCTCTGCAGGAACTGCTCTGCTGGTAAAAGCCAGAATGCTGAGAAAGCCTAATGCAGAAAAGGCCACAGAGGCAAAAACAGACCCTGAATGGACCCAAACAAGGATGCTTATTATAGGACAGCTAACTGGACAAGGGAATAAAGCTAGAATCTGAGCACAGGAGAGTGGAAGTCTAAACACAGATTCTCTGTTCTGGAGGAACCGGGTCAGGTTTTGCAACCAGCAGAAATAAGAGCAATTACATTTAATTTCTGAACATAACACAGCTGGTGGCTGCTCTCCTGAGATCTGCAATGAGTCTGTCCTTAGAAACACAGGACAGACAGGACAGGACAGTACAGAACCCACCAAGTCCAGATCTAAATCTTCCTCAAGGGTACCTGTCAGAAAGGAAGTAGCAAGCAGGGGCCCCATTTTCTACACAGAACTTTTCAAGAAGTCCTAGTCAGTGAAGAAAAATGCCAGCTGGGGGTAGTTTTCAAGAGTATGACAGTGCCCTTCAGTCATATGTTAACTCTTTAGGGGTCATATACTTTGTGTTAAGGAAAAAAGGATAAGCCAAGCAGCCACATACAAACCTAGACTTTTCCCACATTAAGTGAACAGCTAGATCCCACTGAACACAATTGCTCTGCTGCATTCACTGTCTTTCATTCTCAAACACTAGGAAGGCAGCTTTAAGAAGGTGTCACTCCCCTGTTCACTCACCTATGATTCCTCCCACATCATACCAGATCGAGAGCTGGTCAGCTTCTGCTTCTTTCCATCCAAAATTGCTGCTGAGGTAGAAGGGCAGCCAGAAGAAGAATGAGTAATTCACCAGCTTCAAGCAGGCATAGGCCAAGGAGTACTGGAACAAAGAGAGGGCAGTGAGCAGTTAGCACTTGAGAAATTGCAAACAGCATTTCTGCTTATTTCCATAAAGCTCTGGATCCAGCTAAAGCTTTCAGGAGAAAGCACTTCTGAATTTCATGCAAAAAGGCAGCATCATGAAAGTTTAATACTGAACATCAAAGGGAACCCAGGAATACAAAAATCACTGTCAAGAAGGTTATTTTTTTGTCACTGAATGGGTTAAAACACTTTCAGTGTAATCTTGAGAAGAAACAACATCAGGCTTCAAAAAATGAAGAAAATTTAATTCACCTTCCGAAGAGAAGGGAGCCAGCCACGTGACACAAAACAAGCTTGAGATTAAGTCATCTGTGCATCATGCTGAGAAAAGTTATGTGAAGTGGTTCCTCTGCGCTATCTTGTGCTGCTCAGAAGGCTCATCTGCTTACAGCACCAGAAGAGAAAGCTTCACTCATAATCCCCAGGCAGGTACTCCAGGACACTGGAGGAAAGGTTTGGCCAAAGCTGAGCACAGGCTTCCAAACCCAACAGCTGAGACAACTTTCTCAGGCTGCTGGGCTCAATTTGTCCTCAGCTAGCAGATCTCCTCCTTCAGAGCCTTCATGTGTGTGGCAAAGATTAGTTCTCAGGGACTGCTGGCCCAGCAGGCAGAGGGACAGGTCACCCTACTTCAGTAAAGAAAGCAGTTCAAGGAACCCAGTGGAAGAGGCAAACAAGGAGGAAGATGTTAAAGCACAGCCTTTGAGGCTCTGTGCATATAGACACTTGACTTTGCATTTCAAAAAGCAGATCTTTTCATATATGAAATTCCACAAAATCATCTTTTCTGAATTTTTATTATTTTCATAGACACAGACTTCTTAGCTGTATTATTAATACTTTTTTACTCTTACAGGACACAAACTAATTTCCACTAATTTACATGGAAGACATGGGGATGTTTGGTATGGTTCTCCTGCCTCTGGGTGTGAAAAGTGCACTGTACAAAGTGATATTTATTACAACACACTAAGAAACTGTCTACCAGATTGTCTGAGTGATTAAACATTGAATTCCTAGAGGCTCAGGGGAAAGCTGTCTGTACTAAAACTCTTCCACTGTATCACTCAGCAGGAGATGAGAGGAGCTACAGAAAAAATATGTCAAATAAATTCTTTGTAGAATCTTGACAAGGCTTTTGAGATTCTCTCAGTATTTGGTCTCTCACCAATCTGACATGGTACTCCTGTTTGGTTGGGCCCTAAGCTGACATCAGATAAAACTCTCTGAGGTGCTCAGGTTGCTGGATTAGGGTGTGGAATGTGTCCCCAGAACCCAGAGTTCAAAGCAAGCAACCTCAGCTGCAGCCATCTCCTTTTGCTCAGGCCAGTGAAAAAACTCACACATCAACTGAGGCAGACACCACTACTAATATTTTGTGTGAGTAGGAAAGAACTCAAGATGGCTTTGCTTTCTTTTGCCATCCCTCAACTAAGGCCTTAACAAGAGGACTGTGGTTGTCCTGCACTCAACACACTGACAGTGCACCCATCCCTTCTAGATTTTCTGTTGCCTCAATCACAACAGCCAACTGCTTTGCTCATTAAGGGTACCTGAACACTGCCCTTTCAGTAGTTCTTCTCCATGGCAAATCCAGGCAGTTCCCACTGCTCTGCTGAGCAGCCACTCTTCCCCCTTTCTTGTACTGGTTCTAGTATTCAGGGGGCACACAGCCCACTGATGCAGAAGGTTAAAGTTGTGTTTTAATGACAGGTTAACTTTTCAGCTGAACATGAATTGGGCAATACTGCTGATACAGAAGCACAAGTTTTCAAGGGACAGGACAAGGATATGTGGAAACTGCATCACCAGGCTTTGTTTCCTGTTGTTCATAAAAAACCCTGCACCTTGCCAGATGTTACATCATGCTGATTCAGGCTTTTCAGGCCAGCTTTCTGCTTTAAGATAACTAAAAAACTCCAAATCTCAGTGTCAGTGCCACAGAGCTCTGTGTGATGATCAGCTAGGAGTGAGAACCCCACTCCTCACAGGGCAGACATCTACCTTACCAAGGAAGCATCCTACAGGCACCTTTGCTCATGGCTTCCCTTGCAAATTCACAGCAGGAAGGGCAGGATCTCTGCTGCCCTTCACTGGCTCATTACATGCACTCCATGAAGCAGGATGGGAAGAGCAACACACACCACACACCCAGACAGCATCATCCATGCACACAAGGATAACAGGCCCAACCCCAACACTTTAACAGCATGAGACATCAGATGCCAACCACTACAACACATGATCAACATATTAACAACGACGTGTACAAATCTTGACAAACACAAAAAGCCAGCTTTATGTTCAACAGATAAGTCAGTTCTTACTTAAGAATCTGTGTCCTCACCAGTACTACACCAGGAAGGCAACAAGCCTGGAAAAAGCCAATGGCCTTGGGCTGGTTGTCACTGTCAGTTGCTTGAATGGAGTAATTCTGGTCATCATCATCTACATCATCACTGCCCATGAGGGGTCTGTTGGCATCTTCTTCCACACTGGCTTCATCTTCATCTGCTCCAAGCTCAGGGAGGCCTAAGTTTTACAAGGAATAAGCAACAGGAAAAACAGACCACAGCCTGTTCACCCTCTCCCCACTCTAAAGCTATGCTCGCTTCTTTTAAGCAATTCTACCTTGTGGCAGTTCCCTTGCTCTCCCATACCTCCATCCTCCTTTGGCTTAGAAACTCTTCTAGATGGTGTTCTGCAGTGCCGCCAGTTTCTACCCCTTGTCTTCTAGGGCTCTTGAAAGTATTGTGTGATCCTGGCGTCGGCTTTGTCTGCTCTGAGTGTCTGGCCATTCGTTGGAAGACACAACAAATTAGTGCATTTCCCCCCTTATTGAGGGGTTGGGATCCTCAGCCCTGACCCTGGGTGCCACCTCCCTTGAGAGTGGAGGCTGAGAGAAGCAGCAGGGACTCTGACACCTGCTGCCTGTTAATGCCTCTGCTGGAATGGAAGGCCTGGGAACTGCATTGTGCTTCCTGGGATGCACAGCACTCTTACGAGCACATTTTATGGCAGCTTTAGAGCTCCCAACTTTACAGCCTTTACAGGCACCTAGGAAACCTCCTCCATGGCCCTGTCAAAGCCCCAAAGTTCTTTTGTTTTCCTGTTGCACTCTGACTTGCCTACCACCTTCCCAGAGAAGAAACAGTCCAACCCAGGAGTTATTTATCTGGCTGTGGGAGACCTGCAGGCCAAAACTACTTTCCCTTCCCACTGCACACTTAGGGCTTGCCATTGTTTTCTCCTACAACAGCCAGTTATCAGTTTGCCTGCTGTTTCTTTAATAAATACTGATGTTTCAGGTGAAGAAAAACTGATAATTAGGCATATCCTAGTGGAGAGGTTAGAGCCAGGCTGTTTTATTTTGCTTAAAAAATGTCCAGACCCTATTCATGTGACACATGGTAGCATTTAGTGTGATCCTGGCAAGTAAAGCATTTGCTCCATTAAATGCACTAAGGTGCAGCACCATTTGATGAGAGCCCTGAGGATAAATGCTGTCAGAATGAGTAGTACTACATGGAAAGCTGCAGATCTGCTCTCCATGAAGGGACTGAAATAGCACAGCTCTCCACTCACCCACTTCCTTCGGCGACGTCAGGAGCCCGAAGAACACAATGACTCCTCCAGCAAACTGTACTGAGGCAGTCACCAAGAAAGCATACTGAGGAGAAATAAATAAAGCATTCTTTTTTAAAGCACTTTCAGTCACACACACCTCCCTCTCTAATGACAGTTTCTTTACATTCCAACCTCATAAGAGAGCAAACACAGGTACAACAACCCAGACTGCATCCATGACACTGGCAAACAAGTGATCTCTGCATCTCCTGAACAGACTTGGTCCTGTCTAGGCTTATCTGTACTGAGGTGACAGCAGTGAGGAAGGAGCCAACACAACCAGAGATCCAGGAAGGGACTGCTCAAAGAAGATTCAAGTACCAAATTCAGACAAGGTTGCTCAGAGCTTTGGACAATCAGATTCTTGAAATCCTCCAAAGACAGATCCTCCAGGCTCTGTCCCTTGTTCCAGTGCTTAACATACATCATAGGAAAATGGTTTTCCAAACATCCAAATTGAACCATCCCTGCTTCACTTTATATCCACTGCTTTTTTGTTCTCTCACAGTGCAGTCCTGGAAAGAGTCTGGCTCTGATTTCTCAGAGCTTTGGAAAGCTGCTCTTGGTACTCTAAGCCTTCTCATGTCCAGAGTGACCAGCTCAGCTCTGCCAGCCTGTCCTTAGAGGCCCCATGCTATGAGATGTGCTGGGTTACTTCCATTCCCTATGCTCAGTTGTCCACTCCCACACAACAGCCTGGCCTCTTCCCAGGCACAGCAGCTATGCCTCTGTGCCCTTCCAGCTCCAGGGACTCCAGTCAACTCAGAACCTGTGATGGATAACTCTGAAGAGCACTTGAAGCCACCCAGACCAGAAGAAGGTAAAATGTGACACTGGAGCTCCTTAATAACATCAGTCCCTTTTGCAGAGGAGTCTCGGGCTCATTTCTCCCAGCTTGGAAGAGTCAGGAAAGGAATAGCCTTTCTATTCCACCCTCCACAGAATTCAGGAGATGAAACTGGACATGAGGCTGTTATCTCTCAAAGGCAGGATAAGAAACCAGTGTCTCATAACCCATTCAGACATGCAGGTGTAGCTAGAAGCCAGGCAGCAATACCTACCTCATAACCATACTTGAGAACACAAGAGGCAAGGAATGCCCCAAGGATATTTCCCACAGATGCACAGGCACTCCAGAGTCCAAAGACAAAACCTCTCCTGCAGAAGGGGAAAAAGATTTGAAGCAGACAATGAGAGGACAGATGACATTAAGAACAAGACAAAACCAAAACATACAAGAGAACTTTAACTTTTGAATAAAGGTACACCATTTTCCCTTCCATTTCAAGGGGGCTCAAGTTCATTTAAAACAAAACACATAATAACTTGGAGGTGCCAAATAGATAAGGCAGTAACCCTGAAACATCTGTATTAAAGGAGAGTGAGCTGGCAACAAGGTTACAAACTATGACCAGAGCTCACCTGCAATACCCCAAAGTGAGAGCAGAGCCTAGGATGACCCAGTTACTATTAGCTCTCTTTATTGCTAAGTAGACAGAAACAGGTTTTTCAGTGGTATGAAAATTAAAATCCAGTCACTCTACACTATGGGATTTTTGAAGTTTGAACCTATGCTTTTAACACACACAGTTGTGCTCACACCAGGCTGTTCTGTGGCTCCAGAAAAAAAGTGAAAGAGAGAATGTAACAAGTAAGGCATATTTCATCTTACCTAATGTTAATTATGATCTAAAAGTTGGCCTTTCTGGTTTGAAAATTTCAGCTCAATCTGTTACTCAGCACCTCAGATAAGTGAGTCACTGAAGAAAACTCAACTTACCCAGCTTTTCCAAACCAATTTCCCATGACAGCAACCACACAGGGCCAGCCAGTGGACTGCAGCAAGCCATTCACAACCCAGAGACAGCAGTAGAACCACTTGTTGTAGAAATGCAACCATTCTGTGAGTGTGCCAAAGGAGAACACCTAGAGGAGAGCAAGGGGAAAACAGAGAAGACACCCTGAGGCTGAAAGACAGGCACCCTGCTGAAAGACAGGCAGGAGTGGGGTCCTAAAAAAAGGAACAAGGTTTCAGGGAGCTGTGCAGGGGCCAGGGCAGAGGCCAGGCTGGTGTTGTTTGAGACAGCACAGGGCTCACAGCACCCTCTGCTGAGCCAGCACAGCTCTGACTCCAGAGACAAACGTGCTGTCATGGCACTTCCTCTCCAAAAAACTTCTGTCTCCCCAAACAGCACAGTTATAAAAGGAGAGGAGAAGGAAGACACAAATAGTTTCAATTACAACACTAAAAATACAGTAGCCTCTTGATCTGCTGTTGTACTGACATGCTAATCCAAGAGGCTCTCTGCAAACACAGAACTCTCACAGGTCATGTATCCTCACCAAATTTAACAGAAATACTACAGCCAGGTCTCAAATTACTAAGTGCTCTAACCCAAAATAAACACACACTGTGGCACAGGGTGCTTGATGCTCACTTGTAGTCATGTGTCTGCAGAGCCCAACAGGCCACAGTGGGGTTTGTAGCCACTGGTAAAACAAATACACTCCACACATTTTACCACTACTTTAATAACCAGAAAACCACGAGATAAAACTGATTTACCCTTATCTCAAGTGGCTTGAACTTGAACACAAAACACCTTTTGTTTTAAGCAGACATTCTTTTTGACACATATCCCCCTAGCAATTATATAAAATAAGTAAATGAGTGCCTGGTATTGTTAGGATGTCCTTTCAAGAACAGAGCAAAGATTGTGTTTAGAAGCAAAAGCCTCCATAACAACATACATGGTCTAAGAGATTAAGTTATACTACAAAACAGCCTGCAAAAGCCCAAATACACTAATCTTGAACAAAAGCTGTTCATCAAGTCTCTAGACACTGTCTCAAACTTAGGAATTTCCTTCTGACACAGTGTCCAGAGCTAGACATTTCAGGAAGGGGAGAGTCACCTATGCCCCATGCTTTAGACAGTGCAGTACATGCATCCAGCACCAAGTTAGACCTGCAGGCTTTGGGACCACTGAGGTACAGCTACAGCTCATGAGCAGCTTCACACAGAAACAGAGCCTCTTCTCCCCTACAGCAAAACCCTAAAGCAGATTTTAAAATCCCACTACTATGTTCCAACTTACCACCACAGCAGAGGAACACATGCCAAAAGACAAAACCCAGCGTAAATTCAGGCGGTCCCCAACTATGCCGCTGACAAAGAGACCCTGAGAACAAAACACAGCATTAAATAAAGCCAGAGGATTTGCACCTCACAGCTGTAAGAAGTAAAATTACATAGAAAGGCCATACTGATCCAAATACTGCTGTTACACCAACTCACAGTTTGATTCTAACCACTTCTCCTGCCACCAAAGAAACCCTGCTCGTAGCTGCTCATTACGTTTCTTGTTTAAAAGAATTCAGCTAAGAACTCTTGGAGAGACAGAACTAGTCCTCCCTGGTGACAGGGGTGTAAGAAATTCTGAAGTGATAGTATTTCCCTTGTGTTTGTTAACAAGCATCTTCACATGGGTGACAGGCATGGGCAGAAACTGAAAGAGAAAAGGTTTGCCTCTGAACTAAGCTTTTTATTGTGGGTGTGATCTTCCCAGTAAGAGTCAACCAAAGTTGATCAGCTTGGGGTTAGTTCTACTCACCACAGCATAGGAAAACAAAAAGATGGTGTCCAATGTCCCCAGGAAGAGAGTTGCTTCTTCTGCATTTGGAAATAAATGGCTGCTGTTCCAGAGCTACAGAGGGAAAATTTTGACAGGTAAACAGGGAGAGGCATATCTCATTCTACTCTTTTTCAATGGAAACCCCAGCTCCAAAGCAGAACAGCATCTGGCCCAAGCAAGCTCCCACTTCTCCAACACTTTAGTTATCAAATCAGGAACAATTCTGCCATTATCTTCTGGCAGAAAATGTCCACTACCACTTTGCTTCACTTCTAAAATGCGAGCTAGCAAACCAGAATTGAGAAATGCACCTGGATCAAGACAAATGAGTGGCAAAACAAACCCTACTTCTAACAAGCATGCAACTGTTAGACAGCTTCTTACTCTGAAACACTGATGAGCATTTTAATGAATAATACAATAAAGGCATATTCTGTTTTATATGCAGCATCTCTTCTGTACTCCTCTTGCTGTCTTCACTAAATGAATAATTCCCTTAAAGTATTTGTGGCAGCAGCCAAAATAAGAAATGACAGAAAACAAACAGAAAAGAGCACAAAAGCAACAAGGGGAAGAAATTGACTGGCTGGAAACTATATACAACAAACTCCAGTCACTAATGTCGATGGGTTTTGTGCTTACCCTGAGTTTCACTTTAGTTTCAATATGATCAAAAAAAGGGGAAAAGTCTCACTTGTCCCCAAAGAAAGATTAGTGACATCAGGTAAAAAAAAATATAGCAAGCTTTGAGGATAACTTGAAGAATTAATAAAGTTAATCAGAACAAAGTTGTTTTCCCTTCCCACCATGCCTCCATTAGAAAACAAACAAACCCAACCCAAGCCTGACCTACAGATGTGCCCAACTCAAATATCATCAGTTTCAGCTTGATTCTACCTCTCCAGGAGAACATCCTGTACAGACAACACTAATCATACATCCACTTAGTTTAACAGATGTAAAATAAATTGATACCTAAAGGATCAGTTTGACCATTTTTCTTGATCAGACACGTGCATCTCAACATCCAGCAAACACCAAATCATCTATATATTAAAAAAAATCAAAACAGCTTCCAAAATATACTAGCTGTTTGAATGTTGGTTAAAGAACTAAATATAAACACCTTGCATTTCATTGTAGCATTCCTGAGATGCTCACTCCTTTTGGCCATACTATAAAATCCTGAACACATTACAAGTCAAATTTACTGTTTTCACTTATCACAAGAAGTCAGAATTTATCATCCTTCTATTCCTTCTGTCAAACATTCAAATAACCAATGATTTCTAATGCAGGCAATGCTCCAGCAGCTGACTTGGAACTCCCAGCTCTAATAGACCTCATGGCCTGTGACCAAGCTTTTAAGGTGAAATATCTTCCACTTCTCAAAAGCATCAGGACAAAGCACTACAAAAAACAAGCCCTAAAACTCCCTGGTAGGAACCAGGAGGTGGTTCTTGCAATCCCATTTGTGAGAACCAAGCAGTTTAAAACTTCCTTTCCTGCAAGCAAGCACTGCCAAAACTCCCACTGCTTTAACTGAAACCAGGATTTTACAGACAAGGGGTACTGGATGTTCAGCATGGAAATCAGGCCTTTCAGATGCAAGATAAAATGTCATTCTTCATTATCAATTTAGAATAAACAGCTGGCACTGTCAGACAGCTCTCTTCTCTCCTAGTTTGGCTGTCTTTTCAAGAGGATGGCAGCAGCAGCACTGCCACAGAGAAAGCACAGCCAGGATTTCACAGAACTCTCTGTAAGCCCATTAACTGCTTTGGTTTATTGCCTCCAACACTTCAGAGGAAGAGTCCCTCCTCCTCCTCCATGCTACTGCCTATTCTGACTCTTCTGGGGCCCTCATTTCCATTGGAACACTGCAGCTTCTTGAGAAGTTTCTCTCAGGGCACCACTAGGCAAGCTTTCAGCATCACCTGGTGATCCATAAAACTACAGTGCCAACACCTGAAGTTTCCACTCACATTCTGAGAAGTGAGGAGCACTAAAGGGGCCTCATCAGCCCCACAAGCTCAGCCCACTGGCAGCTGCCCACCTTTCCTAGCACTTCATTCTCCCTTGTGTCCTCACCTCATATGGCTGGAGCTCAGAGACCGTGCTGTTCAGGCAGGAGGGAGTCCATTGGTTGGAAATGCTGACTTTGACATTACTGAATGTCTTTCTGGAGGCATGGAGCAGGGAATAACTGCCAGAAAACACACGGACACAGGTTGGCCCAACCTCCTCTGGAGGTCAAGGGGGAAAGGGTGGAAATACAAATCTCTGAGCAGAGGTCCACTCAGCCTACCTGAAGAAGGTCAGCAGGAACACAACAATATGATGGTGGGTGCAGTGGGACACAAGGCCTCTGCTGGCAGGCTGCCTCCGTAAGCTTCCAGGCACAGCCATGCTCCTGGCAGCCCTACCCCTGCTCCTGCCTTGGCCACGAGGGCTGGATGGTGATTAAGTCATTCTTCTTCTCCCTTAAACAGAAGAAGATGGGAAGGGAGGAGAAGAGAAAACCAATTTCAGTTAAAACACATGTATGAAGTACAACTCTGTTCCCCAAACAGCTCGAATCCAGATGGAGCAACTCCATGCCATGCCCTCCCAACTTGTTTCACACCACTACCCATCCATCACTTCTACATTCCTCAGTAACTTCTATAGCTTACTGTGGCTTGTCATTCCCATTCTCCCAGTACCCTCATGGCACTTGCTTGTTTTTCTGTCCTAGCAGATGCCTCTTCATTGCCCAGGACCAAAGGAGTACCTGATCTACCAATTTCCAGCATTCTCCCATTAAAACCATCCTGTACCATTTGCACACATGGTGCACTACAGAGTGACCATAAACAAGAGCTTTCTGCCACTACCTGGCTGGACACAGACAGGTGATGAAGCCACAAGAGCAACATTTGGCTATGGCTGGAGAAGGGTTTGGGATCTGACTGCCTCATTAAGATGTTGTTGAAGGAATATGCCCAAGAGTGGACTTGCATAGATGGAAAAAGGGAAGTAACTGTGATGACAGTGCTGAAATCCAACAGCACTGTTGGATTACAGCTCCATCAGTCCCTAACTCATCAGTAGAGCACACAACGAGTCACACCTTCCTGTAGGGCATGGGTGATACCTGCCTCAACCTTGAGACAACCAGAAACTATCAGTACTGAGGGAAGGCCATCACAGACACAGTTTCCTCATGCTGCTCCATGTCACACCACTGCCATGCCCCAGCTGTGCTGGCATGGCTGAGGGATGGTGGTTGCCAACAGATTTTGGGAAACAGCCCCACTGGGCAGCGAGGGGATGAATCTCTCTCCACACATTTCAGAAGACATGCCAACACTACAAAGATTCTGAATGCTGAGGAGAGGTAAATTAAAGCACCACCCCTGTTCCCCCAAGGGATCAGCACTGAAATAAGACAGAATATAATGCCTTTGTGCCCTTTTGTATCTACAGGTGCTGTTTGTAATTATTTGCACATCTGACAGAAGTCTTTTCAAGTCAGCTTCATAACCTCACCTGGAGAAAGTAGAAGTCATTGCCCAGACAGTCTCCCATACAAATTTCTGCTGCTGAAAACTCTTTTTTTCACACAGACTTTCTATGTGGGAGGATGAAGAGAGATGTAAGAGATGTAAGAGAATAGAGATAGTGCTGAAGGCAATCTCACCCCTAAGGAGTTGCAGCTGTACCAATTACCAAGCCAGGCCACAGCTATGTCCAATTAAGGTCTGCCCTTTACAGATCACAGCTATGGCCAACAAGGATGGGGGTTATGAGAGTGGGTTGAGAGGGGAGATGGAGTTTACTGGCAGGACTAAGGAAGGATCAGGAGGTTGTGAGAGGGAAAGTAAGGACTAGGATGTACTGTAAGGAATAGTAAGGGTTAGGTGGCTGTGCTAGGGACAAAAAGGAGTCAGCTGGCCATGAAGAAAGAGAGAAGGAGTCAGCATGGTGAGGAGCTGCCTGTGAGAACACACAGATAAGGCATGAAGGTTTTACAATGCTATAGCAACATTTCTGTTCCTCCTTTTAAAGGTTTCATCAAGACACCTTTCACTCACTGCAGGCAGTCTCCCTTTCCTGTTCTCTCAGTGATGACACAAGCCTGACCAACAGCAATATCCAGCTACTGCTGGATTCCTGAACCATCCTGGAAACTGACATCACATCTGACCTCCAAAACAGAGTGTGGCATGGAGATCCTCTGAGTAACACAGACCCAGCTATGACAGCTTTGAGACACTAGAGTCACATTTATCCTACACCATGCCTGAACACCTCCATTCTCATCCAGGACAAATGCAGTGAGTCTGTACAAGACCTGACACCATCTGTCCCTACACAGCCCAGGAGCTCTTGAGCCCCACTGCCTCTGCTCCAGCTGGCACACAGCACCTGGATGTGCCAGCACCTCCTTGTAGGGACATGTGTCTAGACTGCCTGGGTTCACACAGAGGAAAAAAAAACTGCCTACAACTGGAGCTGTGAGAAGGCAAGAGTAGTCCTGAAGAGGCAACTTTGCAAGCAGTCTTGGTACTACCTTCCCCTGAGATCCCAGAGCACAGAGTGCAGCAGTAACCCTACAGCTCAGGGCTGTAGTGCAAGCTGCACTGAGAAGAGAAGCCAAGGCACCCCAGTTTCCAGCTCCATGGTCCTTACAGGCCTGTGAGCCCCACGGTCTGCTGGTCAAACACAAGAGCTTCCTTGGCTCTCCCTCCCCTCCCACCAGGCAGAAAACAGAGCTGTCCCGAGGAAAGCAAAACCCTGCCAGTGGTGCAACACCATGGGGAAAAGTTCCTTCCTTGGGTAATCAGTCTGCAGCCCAAAGCACAAGATTTACTGCTTGCTTCATGTCAACACATGCAAATATAGATCTTATTTGTCCGAGATACTGAGTCCTTTTAAAGCTAAGACCTGGTTTGACCTTAAAGTCACCTGTTTTTTTTTTTGTTTTTTTTTTTGAAACAGCATTTACTATTGAAACAATCTGTTCCCCAGAGCTTCCCAATCTCAGCTCTTCTTTCTAGAAGACCTTCTGGCACAGGACACTTTCGCAGTGTAGAGATAACCACAAAAGATTTCGTTTTCCCCTCTATCTTAATCCTGCCCTTTCTATATTCAAAACTGGCATTCTTCCTTGGCTAGAAAAGTCTGCAACCAGTTTCTTCTTTAAAGTTAGTCTTCTAATTATTGTGAGAACACCACAGTAACTTTGTGGTGGAGCAAGAGCAAAAGCTCGGCAGGAGGATGACCCACAGAACTCAAGACAGTGAAGCCCATGCCTTTAACAAAGGAAGAAGAATGCTTTTCAAGTGTTAGACTGCCTCATCTAACTATTTAGTGCTATTTACCTACAGCCAGCCGCTATTCTGAGTAAGCTTTTGATAGGCTTTTACCCTTATTTGTTAAGCTCTCCTCGGAATTCTACCTTATCCTTTCACTTAAAGTCAAAATAAGACACCTTAAGCTCAAAATAAACACCCTTAATGCTACCTTACTGCCCTCCAAAGCCGGCAGGAAAACGCAGCCTTAACACTCCAAAGTGCAGAGCGAACGATTTCTTTCTTCAAAATAATAATAATTTTTAAAAAACAAAAGAAAACCCCAGCAAAACCCACCAGCACACCCCCCCACTCGTATGCCCTTTTTCCAAAGAGACAGAAGAACAGCGGCACAACCCCAAACCCACCCAGGGCCCTCGGCAGCCAGCACAAGCAGACCGTCTGTCAGCGCGGATGCTGTCCGGGAAGAAGGACAAGGGGCAGCCCCGAGCACCCGAGCGCTCCGGGAACGATCCGGGTTGCCGCTGAGGCCCAGGCCGAGCTGCCGCCCCGGGCACGGTCGCCCAGCGCAGCGCAGCCCGAGGAGGGGCGAGGAGGAGGACGCGGCTCCCTCACGGTACCGGGACCACGTCCTCGGCGGGGCGGGGAGCGGAG
>WBNO01018690.1:316499-346272 GCA_013400575.1 Peucedramus taeniatus
GGTACGGAGCGGCGCTACCTGTCCCGGCAGGGCAGCGCCGGCAGGGGAGCGCCTGGGACGGGGCTCCTTCCTCGGGCCTGCGGCTCCTCCTCCTCCCCCGCCCGGCCGCGGGCCCGCCCGGCAGCCGCGATGCCGTTCCCCAGCTCCGGCGCGGACGATGCCTTCGACTACCTCTTCAAGATCATCCTGATCGGCGACTCCAACGTGGGCAAGACGTGCGTGGTGCACCGCTTCAAGACAGGGCAGTACAACGAGAAGCAGCAGAACACCATCGGCGTCGACTTCACCGTGCGCTCGATGGACATCGACGGCAAGAAAGTAAAGGTCGGTGGCGGGAGCGAGCCCGAGCCTCCTGGCGAGCAGCACCTTGGCCGTGCCATCCTTCCCGTGCAGGTACCTCCTGCTCGGCCCTGTCAGAAAAAGCTGGCTGCCTTTCTAACCAGGGGCGTTTCCCAGTGGAGCTTTTCCTCAGGAAGATGTCCTGGGGAAAGCAGTCACCCTAATTTGGGTACATATTTGCTCTCGTGACTTCTCTGCGTCTACTTGAGAAGAGGGATTGTGCTTTGCCCGCAGGGAGTTCTTTGGAAGACAGCTGTAGTTTGGAGGGGATGTCTCTTCCCTCCAGAGATGTGGGGGTTTGAGCTGGGACACCAAGGAGGGAAAACCCCCAAAGTTTGCAAAGGCTCCTTTGCAACAAAGTGCAAAAGCACTTTGATGTGTGCTTAATTTGAGGGAAGAAGACTTCCAGGACAAACACCAGAAGAAATTGTCAGCTAGAACTTCCCTCTGTGTGCAGATGAAAGTTAGGATGCCTGATGTCATATACAGATTTGCACTGCCCAGTCCTGTATTAGGGTTCTTTTCTCTTCTTCTTTTGCTATTAAAAGGCTGTAATGTTCTATATCTTTTACTACAGGTGTTGAAAATAGGTTTCTTGGCCTCTTTGCAAAGCTGGGTTTACCCTTGGAGCTTTCTCTTTGGTCAGTGTAGATTGACTCTACAGGCTTGTAAATGGTTTTTCGGACCTAGAGAGGGCAAGGCCAAGCTGGTGTAGTAGAGTGAGCTGGGACAGGTCTGGCTGCCTTCTGGACAAAGGGCTTCAAATGCTGAGGGCAAGCACCTAGGAAAGTGATATTCACTGGTCTTTACAACTTCTGTCCTTTCTCTTACAGATCCAAGTGTGGGACACTGCTGGCCAAGAGCGCTTCCGGACAATAACCCAGTCTTATTACAGGAGTGCCCATGGGGCCATACTTGCCTATGACCTTACTAGGAGGTCCACATTTGAATCCATTCCTCATTGGATTCATGAGATTGAAAAGTATGGTGCTGCAAACTTGGTCATGATGTTAATTGGTAGGATTTTAGTTTTAAATCTTGTGTTATGTAGATTTTTAATATGAATATAAAATCTCCCTCGTTTCCTACCACTACTTGAAGCATCTATATGTTATGCATTAAGGAAGAATTCAGTTCTAATTAAAATAGATCACAAAATGTGTCAATTCAGCCTAAGCTTAAAAAAAATGAGGAAAATCATAGCCTGGTCCTGACAGGACTGGAACCCATTGCAGACAGCAAAACCTTTCTTGGGCTGTTCCTTTCCTGTTGGAATAACACATCAAGCTTTGCTGCCAGGCTGGAGGCAGGGACCACCTTGCTGAGGTTAAGAGTTGCAGTAAGCCTGACCCTGTTCTCCTGCTGCATGGGAATGTAGCAGCTCAATAATTCAAGATGAAGGGGGCATGCACAGACTCCTGGTTCTCATCTTTCCTCTCTGCTCTCTCGATATGCATGCGCATTGCTCTGTAATGGGATTCCGAGCAGGTAAGACAATAGATGGGGAGATGGCTTTTGCAGAGCGTGGAGCAGCCTGCTTGCATTCCATTAGTGCTCAGGAAACTGCCTCTGTGAGGAAAGCAGAGCCTGGGAATGGAGCTGGTAGCAAGCTGCAGTTCCTTTCCCTTGGGTTTCGTGGTTTTTATTGCTCTTCCTTCCCCCGAGGAGGAAGCTGCAAATGAGAGCAGTGGTGTGGTGAAACGCCCAGAGCCTTTCTTGCCTTTATTTCCATTGTGGTGACTGAGCCTGTTGCAGGGAGGTTTCTCCTGACCATCCTCTGGAAGAAACAAATGATAAATTCTGACCTGCTTCTAATGCAGTCCTTGGAACTGGGGGCAGGGGAGGTGTAAATCACTGCACTTTGGCTGTTTTTTTCTAACTTCTGTCATGAACCTAAAGAAAGATCCTTATCTGTGTCTGGTGGGGGATGGTGGTGGTTGTTGGGGTTTTTTTAGAGAGATAAGTTCTGAAATTAGTAAAAAATGAGGCTTTTGTTAAGGATCCAGCTTGGTGCTTTCTTCCAAAGCTGGTGCTGTTTGCTTTACTTACATTGGCAGAGGTCGTTGTACATTTAATTACACTTAGTCATGTTATACACCTTTCTAGCAGGAGATTAAGGTTAGGAAACCTAACTTTCCTATCTGGAACTGAAGGAGGAAAAGGTGGGTGGGTTCCTTTTAAGGAGACAAATAACTCTCAAGCGGGGTTTTTTTTGGCAGGTTTTTTTTTTTTTTTTTTGTGGTTTGTTGATTTTTTTTTCTTTTGTGGGGTAGGTTGGTTTGGTTTTGTTTTGTTTTTTTCTTTTAGAAATACTAGAAAGGACTTTATGGGAGGGTACTTAGTTTATATATATTCAAGATATGAATTTGATGAAGGGTTGTCTTGAAACTATAAATGTAGACTTCAGCCAGCTACTAGAACTGATAAACATGTGCTGCAACTGCCTAAATATACAAAGGTATTTTATCTGAGGTGTTTCATGATAGATTTTGACTGAAGTGCTGCAAGTAAAAGTTTAATCTATACATGCAGAAACAAGTATATATTTTAGGCATTAAGGTAGCTGATCTGAATTCTTGTCTTTTAATAAAATAATTTTTTTAAAGTACTCAAATGCTACTTAACATGTAAAACCACTAGGGAACAGGACAAACAGTTGCTTCCAAATAATATTATACCTACACTAAGTAATTAGATGAACACAGGTTTTTAGCTTTTTCTTGGACTTCATCTCTTGCTGTCATATGATTTGCTGCAGTTTTAAACCACAGTCAATATTTGTACTCACATCTTGTTTTATCCAGTAACTCTTACTGCTAACATTAGTCTGTTGTTTAACAAAACTGAATTCCTGCATGGCATTTAAAAATAAAATTTTGAAAGACTAAGTGATTGAAGTATCTCTTTGCCTTCTTTTAAGGGAACAAATCGGACTCGCCGGACAAGCGCCAAGTGCTGTTTGAAGATGCCTGCACCCTGGCAGAGAAGCACGGGCTCTTAGCTGTGCTGGAAACATCAGCAAAAGAAGCTCAAAACATAGAAGAGGTCTTCACATTGATGGCTAAGGAGCTGATAGCCCGAAATACCTTACAGCTTCATGGGGAGAACCCTCCAAACAGCTTCAGTCTTGACTCCAGGCCAGTGATTGCCAGTCCAAGTGTGGAGAAGACCCAGTGCTCCTGTTGAGGAGAGACTCCAGGGAGAACTGGGAAATTGCCATTCTTCTGAGGCTGTTTGATTCAGTTTTGTTCAGTTGATGAAAGTGTTCTATGTGGCCTCAAGCCATCTCTCTTGATATTTCTACCTTGCAGTTTGGCTTGTGAGTATTTTCAGAGATCATTGTTGCTGTTGGTAGCACAGGTTGCTTTGAACATAGCAATGTCAACTTCTGAGATGGGAGGACTCAGGAAGCTGCCAGCCCTTGCCCTAACCAAAGAGAACTATAAAAGTTATTGCCTTTAATTATTTCCTTACATGTCTTTCTGTCTGTGTCAGAAGATAAATTTGCACCAGAGTTCTGCACTGACCCTTCTAAGCTGGTTTTAAGCACTTTCCTCTCTGCCAGTAGCTGTAAAAAGTCTGATGCATGCTTGGACAGTGCTAACCCACTCCTGCCTAAACTTTCATTTAGGAGCTCTCCTGAGGTCAGGCAGGTAGCCACCCCTCCCAAGGAGCTTAGTAACATTTGTGAAAGGGTAGAGGATTTCACATCTGCCCTGAGTTCCTTGCCAGACAAATCTGGAGACATCTTTGGGTGGTGTAGCAGGCAGAATATGATACACTTCTTCCTAGGGTGAGAAAAGTTGCCTTTCACTTTGCTTTGTAATAGTCAGGATTGTTTCCAGTACCAATCTCCATCTTGCTACACGGACTTGCTGGGAGCAGCAGAGCTTCCAGTGAAAAGACCTTTTTGTCATTCCTCCCTGCTAACCTCATCTTGCTTTTGATGTGATGATTTTAACCAAAAGCCTTCTGTAGCTTGTGTGATGGGCCAGTGGCAGCTTGAGAGTATCCCTGTAGATTTTCAAGGGAGTGTGAAGGATGGATGCAAGCTCCTGTAAAACTCAGCAAGGGGTGAGATGGTTTAAATCAGGTAAAAAATTAAGAATTTAAATTGTGTTAGAGCGGTAAGGCAATGGTATGGGGTGCACCAGAGAGCTGCCCTAGGTGAGTATATCTGCTGCTGCTGTGGGGACTGAACATGGTGGTAGCAATGCAAGGTTTTGGATTGCTCCTTGCAATTGCAAGCTCTGCTACTTGGGGCTCACTTTTCTGTATATCTGAACTGAGTGAAGGGTTTGGGCTGGGTTTTTTTTTGGTGAGGGTTTTGAGGTTTTTTTTTTTCCTGTTGTGTGCAAGTTTTTTTTTTCCCAGTAGATGGAAACAGGGAAAGAGGAGGGAGGAAATATCAGAGGAAGTTTTTTTGACTGCAGTCCACATGTACCAAAGTATCACTTAGCTGCTGTTAAGCTATGGCCTGCAACTCCAATGCTGTAATGATAAAACACAGATTGTGTTACATGCAAAGCAGCCTTGGGAAAGCTAAGGTGTTGCCAGCTTACCCAAAGGCTGGCTGTTTCCTAAGTTTCCTAAGTCCTTGAAAAATAGGGAAAAACATGTAGCAAGTATTGCTGGAAAATCTTGTCTTAGAAGCACAAAAAAAAAATAAAGGAGAATGAATAATTGAGTAATAGTCTTGGAAATATTTCTAATACTCTTAATGCTTCCTCTGGCCAGGTTCTTTGCTATTACATGCAAGGAGCAGAGGTTAATTCAGCTCTTTGTAAGCTGAGGGAGGAACCTTCCATGCTACCCTCTTGCTATAGCCTGCTGTGGAGAAAGCTTCATCTTCAGGCATCCCCCTTCTCATGTTTACTTTTTAAGTCTTTACTCCTTCCTCATTTCTACTAGCCTAGTAGTTGCATTTTGGTTTGCACATTTAAGCAACAGTAAATACCACAGCCTTTCACAGTGGTGAGCCAGCTTCCAAACAACTAGTTTCCACAGCTCTTCTCACTACAAGAGCAGTCAAATGTAAGCTTAATATTTCTATTCCTGGTAGTAGTTTGTATCCATCATTTTTACATTTTTTTTTTTTTTGGGTAGTATTTTCCAGAAGACTGCAGTAGAAAAAGTATTGCTTTCATCTCCAGTTACAGTCTCTTATTGGTCAAGAATTATAGGAAGGGTGGTACCAGCAGAATGTTAACTTTGCATGGTTCATTGGCTTTACCATCTTAATTAGCCAGTACTGTATGAAGTAATTTTGCATAGCCTCAGTATGGAGACTTCTGCAGGCTGCTGTGATCCTGAGTGCCCAGCACTGCCAGGTTACAGAGCTCTTGCTGTTCTCTTCCTGCACACGTGGAGCTGCTGGCAAAGCAAGACCTTCTTGGCAGAAAGCTGTGCAGAACAGGATCAGGGAGAACAGGCTTGTGACTGTTCCCTTTCCTTTAACAGGTCTAACAGGCTTCCTGCTCCTCCAAGAAACTTAATCTTAGACACCTACCCATTGTGCAGCTAAACCAGGAGCATGGCCTCTGTTGGTTGGTCCTGTTTGGTGTTTTCCACAAGGCCTTTGGGCAGTTACACTGGGTGGTTTCCAGAGAGCTGCTTTTCCAGCTGTCCTCGTGTCAGTGAAGAGCAGCACTTGCTAACAAGGTTCTTCTGAGTACATTGGTAATGCTGTTACTCCTGAGGTGATACAGGAAGTTATGAACTGTTAAAAATCCCCTTAGTACAGCCTGTTACTGCAGACTGTGAGAACCATTAGATTAAAATACAAGCTCAGCATAATCTCTGTGGTTCTGCCTTTCCCACCAGAGAGCAGATGGAAACAACCAGCTTTGACAAGGCAAAGTAGCACTAACTCCTATGGAGCCTTCTGTTAATGGTTTGTTCCCCAGCATCATATGCAAATTCCAAGTGGTTCTTGACAGCATCATTAATGCATTTGTACAAATGTTATAAGGTTGTTTACAACACTGTTTTAAAAACTACTGCTGCCCCACAGGTTTCAATTTCAGGAGCTGCACGTTCAGCTTGAAGATGAGCTCATTTGTTAAGTTCTTATCTACTGGGAAGAAGTATTTGAATCTTTGCTGTGGCACATTACTTACACTGGTGTCACAGCCAGGCCAGATGAGAAGAAGCATTACCTGCTGGTGGAACAGGCTAATAAAAATAATTAGAAATATTTTAAAATGTACCAAATTGACACCTCCCAGAAGCTGACTAGTGAAAAGCCAAGACAACAGCAGTTATGATGTGGATCCCAGTGATGAGGAAGGCACACAGCACTGCCTGTGTGGTCCAGCTTTGCTTTATATGCAGGAGACAGGCTCTCAGTTACAAAAGCTGAGGTTCTTATCTAATCAGTGCAGTTAATGTTTAAGTCTAGTTGGAAGGGAGGCAATTTTCAGATGCTGAACAGAGGTGGAGCACTATCCTGGAGCCTTCTTTCAGGAAGAAGATGCATGCCTGTGGTTTTGGACCAGGAACTGGAAGTGAAGCTCCCCCCAGCCAGGTGAGTGCTCCAACAGCAGCTCTGTTACAGGTGCCCCTTCCCCACGTGGGCACCAACAGGTATTTTCATGGCTCTCAGCTCCCAGAACCCACGTTTGCTTGCAGGTGTGTGTGAGGGGCCCAAACAGCCATTGCTGGCTCCTGAAATCATTTTCAAGCACCACTCTTAAGCAACTGTGTTAAGAACTGGAATTACACCAACAGGCAGTGCTGGGATATCACATTCTTCTGAGAATAGTTCTAGACAGGCCAAGAGCCCCTTTGTCTTTTTTGTGAGTACTCCACTGTGAAATAGGAACTCAGTTTCAGATGGGCAGGGCTTTCAAAAATCTTTTAAAGCACTTTTTCTAATGCTGCTGTTGTAAATCAACCTTGCACAGCTGCCTGCACAGCTTCTGTGAATGCAGTCACATCAAGCTGTTACCAAGCAGGGCCTGACTTGTGACAGACAGCACACCCATGGATAACCAGAGTTCAGCACATTTGCAATCCTGCATTTCCTTACCACTGCTGTGTCCATGAACATCACTGCTTATCCAGTTTTCACTCCTCAGTCTAGTGTTGCTAACCTGAATGAGGCTCCCCACAACTACAGTTCAATGCTTTTGATGCTAGCAATTAAACTGATTTTGTAGTTACTTGATCCCTACAGCCCAGTCCTGTATTGTATCTCAATCCTAAAGGATTACAGGTGGATTCCCTCATTTTAAATTGCTGCAGCATTAAGAATTTCATCTACACAAGTTTTGTTCCAAACATGAGACACCCCATAGCTCGTGGTACCCTCCAAATACAAATCTCCTCTGTGCCTGCAGTAGTAGTAAAGTTACTCTATTTCATTAAATGAACCAGGTATTTCCTCAAAGATTACAATCCACCTTGGGCCAGCTGTGCTACCACCACTTGAACTAAAGCAGCAGAAGCTGTAACAAGTGCTCTTACCTTGTACAATCACACCTCTGTGATTGTACATCTTGTACAATCCCTGCTCTGAGCAGGGAGAACAGGCAGCACACTTATTCTGCATTTTCCACAAGAGGCAAAGGTCTGTATCAAACTACATGTATATATTCTGGCCTAGGGAGTGAAGTCAAGGCACCTCAAGGGACAGCATCTGTCTTTTTCTAAATATTTTTGATTTGAAATTAAGATTCTGCTGGTGGAAGTTTATATGGAGACTTTACACCCTTTCCATCCTGACGCTACTCTCATTGGCCTCTTCAGTTTCTGTACCTTATTTCCTTGAAGAGAATGTAGCACAGCTGAAGTTGTCACCTTCCATCTTTACACTATAAGCTTAATTCTGCTGAATTTATTCCTGTTCTCACAGAGGAAGAACATAGCAGCCTACTAACATACTTATTTCAGAGACCCTGCTATTTTCAGCTGTCCCAGTCTGGGGTTGCTGGGGGTGGGAATCACAATGCTCCAGCCAGCTTAGGAACAAGGCTCACAGAGCCTGGATCAGACAGGAAGTGGCACCCAGCAGTGCTGGCCTGGGGACAAACACAGGCAGTTCCTGAACCTGCTCAACAGGAACCACAGCACAGTTCAAAGCAACAGGAGCTGTTGGTCAATGCTGCCCCTGAACACATCAGTGGCCATGCAGCTCCACCAAAGCACATCACTCTGGGTATTCTCAGCCTCTGTAATGCATACAGGAGCAGCAGCAGCCACCAGTGCCACACTGAACACCCAGGCAGGGAGTAAGGCACACCACTCCTGACCCCTTATGAAAGCAAGCTCACACGTCTGCTCTGGCTGGTAAGTTCATTGCCTTTTTCCATCTTATCAGAACACAGCTTTGTTACAAACTCACATTTGAATGAAGCTTGCCAATAGGATGTAACAACTTATGTTCACCATGTAGGGCAGAAAGGCTTTAACTTTTTTCTGTTTTCTTCCTGAAGGGTCATTTGCTCCAATTACATTCCTTTCCTCCCTCTGCTACTTGGCCCCTGGGGAAAAAAAAACAAAAAACCAAACAACAAAAAACCACCAAACAAACGGAACAAACCAAAAATGGCTTTACTCTCTTCACTTAAACTTTTCTAAAATCACATCCCCAGCATCTTAATATGCTTCTAGCAGTTTACTTCCAACTTTGTGTGTTTCTGCAGAAAAATGTTTCTATCTGAACACACACGGGCTGCAAGCATGTGGAGTCTCAGGAAATGGCCTGTAGCAGTGCTTGGACTTGCTGTCCAAACAGCATTACCCTAGGAAACTGCAGCTGGCTTTGTCCTGTGCAAATAAAATTAACACAACAGTGGAGGACTGACTTCTGAGAAAGCAGGACATGTCAGTTCTTACTGATGGCCCCAGATATTCCTTCATATGTCAGCTGTCTCAGTTGTCTGTTTGGAATGTGTCTCTTGCATTACAGGCTCTTTGCTGGAAAGGCTCTAACAATGCTGGAATTCTGTATTAAGCATAACACAGTTCTGCAGGAGATAAGAATAAGTGACAAAAATGCCTTTACATTTACAGAAACACACAAAAATAATCAAGTCAAAAACCAGAAGTTTCCAACTTAAAAGAACAGACTGACTTATTGTTTAATTTTTTTTTACTTTTTTTATTTGGGAAAAGTGCTTCTTACAAAAGGCAGCTGCAAAACAATACGTTATAGACCTCAGAACAATTTCTCATTCCATTTAAAAGTGAAAGGAGAGGCAGTCTAGGGGACAAGAGCAGCAGGAGAACAGATCACGGGGCATCCACAAGTCAATAAAAAACAGCAATAATGCAAGGTTAAAATTCCTGTGGCTGGGGCTTTGGTGGCAAAGTAATTTCTCAATGCAAATTACAGCCAGAAACTGCACGACTGCCTTTGTAAGCAGTAAGTCACATAAACTGAACAGCTTTACCAGGCAACCTGCCCAACTCAGCTGCAGAGGGGCACAAGTACCTCAGAGCAGCTGGAGGCACAGCGAGTTTCTAGCAAAGCTCACGGCTTAAGTGTTTACATGAAGTTCTAAAACTTACAGAGCGATAAAGCTAAAGGGTCCTCTCTGGTGTTCCTCTGACCCCACCTTGGCTAACCAGATTTCTGCTCCTGGACAACCCTAATCATACACATGAAACAGAGCTGGTGTATTAGGGAGTGCCATCTATCAAGTTAAGCAATAGGATCGTTTCCCAGTCTGGGCTGAGACCACTAGACCAGTTTCATGTCCAATTGGAGGCAAGACTTCATGCACCAAGAGGGGGTGAAAGATGGTTTTGTTATTTTTAACTTACACAGAGTCTCCCCATCCTTGAGGTCCAACTCTACATTTATCTGTATATACACATAGAGAGTTCTCCTTTCACAAAGACATTTTCCTTTCATGCTAAACACAGTAAAAATCCAGAACGTTCACACCTGGTTCTGGTTACACAGTAGTAATAGTAATGTGCAAGTAAACAGAGACCAAAAGTCACAAATGAAGACGTGTACATGAGGGGGCTGGAACGGAGCTGATTCCAGAAAGAATAATTTATCTGGCCTGAAATCAGAAATATTGGTACAAAGACAGAATAAAGGCCATCAGCCAATTTACATCCCCACTGCATGGCCACTGCTCATTTTTGTATCTGGGCTCTTCAAAATGAGTGTGGAAGTCCTGTAAACACTTTAACCCTGGAACTGGGTGAACTCTGTTGGGTACACAGATGAAGCAACAAACCTAAGCTAACTGTTTGACAGTTAAATTCATTTTTACAAAAACTAACATTTTAAAGATTTATTTATTGTTATTTGTTGAAACAGAGGAAAAACAACACTCCTGGGGTGGGAAAGGAGGGGAAGGGAAGAGACAGACCCTGGGTAAAAGTTATTACAACAGCACCTGGAATTGATCGGCCTGCCTAGGAGAAACACAGGCACTGCCACAACACCACAGGTAATAGCTACTGCCTGAAGCCAAGACAACAGTCCACACTCCACTGACAGGTGCTATAGATCCAAATCATAATAATCTTCCAGCTCATCATGAAATAAGTCCCACTCATCCTCGGAATCCGTTAGCTCATCGTCACCTCCGGCTGCCAACAGCATAAGCAACATCTCACCAAGCTCAAAGGTCACCACCTCATCCTCGTCAGTTTCAAAGGGATCACCATTCTCTCGCTCCTCGATGAACTCCCAGAACCGATTCCTCCGCTGGGCCTGCAAGGAACACAAGGATTTCCCCAGGTGAGCAAGTGGTACAAAGCAGGAGCCTTTCCAGAGGCTGACATGCCCCCGGTGTACTTTCTGACATGCAAGAAATCACATTTCTCTTTCAGGGAGATACTGACCTCCAGGAGAATTAACCCTTACACACACCCCTATTACTGCTACCCAACATTTTTACTTCAGTATGTTGTAAGAAAGTTTTTAAAATTTAGTCTTTTCATCTTGGCCTCCAGCATTCACAAACTTTAGAGCACCGCTTCCTTCAAATTCACCATTACAGAGGTCTATCAGAAGTGGAAAAAAGAAAAGTCAGTATTTCCCTATCCTCTTCTCAAGGCAGAAGACATAATACACACCCCTCCTATGCTCTCTGTCTATGGAAAGGACAATCAGCAGCACTAACCCGGTATCTACTTGAGGTTCCTACTTTGGGTCTTTGTGGCTCCTCTTGGCGGCCATCAGGATATTCATGCTTGTAAAAACAGTTCCCTCCAAATGGACAGCTCCCACGGCCTTCATCAAAATACCTGCATGGCTTGTTGCTGCAAAGGAAAATATTGCAACCCTTACTGACAGCACACCCCAATCAGACTTCAGAACTGCATTCACCTGCAGTCCACAAGGATCTCAGGTACCAGGAGCAGAAGGCATTTTGTGAGTAAAAGACCTACATGCAGAAATGATTTATTACACTATGTGTGGGCTGATGCATGCAGAGGGACACCAGTGGCGTGCAGTGCATGAGCTTAGACTGCCTTATGGCTACACCACCAGTGTTTTGTGTAGAGAAGGGGAAGACTGAGGTGAAAGAACACAGGAATAGCTTTGGGACTGTGTGCATGCTTCTGTGGGCAGATAGGCAAAGATGCGCTTAAGATGTGGTGGTGGAAAGGAGGTGTGGAAAGAGGCTTTACATTAACACCCTTCTTCTCCATGTGTGCCTTTATCTCTGCAGTCTCAATTTGATAAAAGGCTGCATTGCTCATACCTCATTGCCTCCTTGTATTTCTGAATGAGTTTCTGCTTCTCTTCCTTCTCCTCCACCCAGTACTCACTTGGAATGACAAAGTTAGACGTGATCCGGCATTCTGGGCAGGACCTGGGAAACGAACAGACTGTGCTGCAAAATTCCACATTACAGGCTGCTCTCTCTCCTATATAACAAGCCATGGCATATATCCATCTTTAAAGAGATATACCTGCTGTACAGCCTTTTCAATCTAGACTCTCTTATAAGTGAAGATAACCTAAACTCTTCTTCAAGAACTCAATGGCAATGGCAGCTGGTCAGCTTGTCTCAGAAAAGCTTGAAAAAACACTTCACACAGACTCCTTTTTCTTTAGAATTAAATAAATTTATTTTGGTATTTTTCCTATATTTATTTGATTAGAACTTTGTATTTTCTAGAACAGCCTTAAATGGAGAAATGTTTTGCCAACTGAGTAATGCTCTAAGGCAGAAATTAATTAAGCAGCATACATTCTGAACTAGTTAATCTGTTTCCAGATTCCTGCCTGGGTGTCCAAGACATAAACATTAACCACTGGACAACATGCTACTAAATAAACAACAGTTATTTACTACCATTGAGTTTTGCAAACTTAACCCAGTATTAACCAAATCAGAGTGTAAATGTTATCCCTAATAATTATTTCACTCCTAAACTGAAGGTTAGTATGCATTAAATGCATTCTCTGCGCAGTCTGCATCTGGAAGTCTGTTGCAAGTTGTCACAAGTTACTAAGTTCTTCCACAGTAACAAAGCACAATCGAAATGGGAAAGTGCCTCACTTTATAATCTTGCTCTCAAATTGTTTAGCACTCCTCCACTTGCGGATGCACTTGAGACAGTAAGTGTGGCTGCAGTTGGAGAGGATCCCGAAGCGGCGCTCGCTAGGATTGGCTTTCTCATACACCACCTCCATGCAGATCCCACACACCATGTCTTTACTGCGCTGGACGGCAAAGGAAAGCTCCATGTCCTTCTCGTGAGCTTCAATGCAAGACTGAAAAGGAGACACAAAGAAAACAACTGCAGAGATGACTGGTCACCTGGTGAGGTCTAAGCAGGTTTTTAAACTCAGTTTGCTGTTTTGCATAATGCTTGAAGCGTGATTAAGCTGAAAAAAATCCTCATCCTCAAAAAAAATTTGTTCAAGTACTGGGGAACAATCAATTCAGAGTTTGAATTCCTTCCTGCTTTTAAACATGAAAAGGCAATCTAAAAGACCATCCACTTTGACTAGGCAAAGAACAAAGCTTCAGTATCTTTAAGCAGACTGCTCTCCCAACACAGATAAGGAAATCCAGCTGCTTTTGAGTATGGCCCTGGCAGGAAACAGTCTAGTTTACAACCGGAATTTCATTCACTGCCTGACCTGCACACACCTCCAAATAAAAGGGAATTAGTAACAAGTGATTGAGGGGAGCTAGGAAGCAATAACTTAAACAGCAGACAGTTGTTTGCTTACCTTTATGTGCTGAGATCTCTGTGCAGCATCAATGGGATGCAAGACCTGCAGGCCACACATATCACACACGTCCCCATGGATGTACACGCAGTTTTCTCCATAACGACATTCTCCTAATGCAGCGTAGGGGCACAGCTCCTTCTTCATCTCCACATCTGCCTGCTGCTTCTCGTATTCTTCTTCAATCACCATTTCCTGTAAGGGTGCTTCAGCACAGAAAGGAGCAGCTGGGAACAGAATTAACAACAGTAAGCAGCACATTCAGATTTTGAGCATTGGGAGTAAGAGCACTCAGGGTTACCCAAACAGAATAACAGAAACAATCTAGGTTCATTTCAGTCCAAGTTCACACACCCTCAATCTCAACTAAATTATTTTCCCCACTCAATTAATTTCAAGACCAATTTTTTTTTTCATCCTTCAATCCAGACAAGATTAAAGCTATCAACGTTTCAGTGGTCAGGGAAGATCCATTTACAGGCTAAGTCCACCTAGAAAAATCGCACTAGTCCTCAGCAGCTTAATACACTCAGGTTCAGCAACCATTAAATAAGGCTACAAATCTCTCACTGCTTTCAGAATCAATTTCACTTCACCTAAAATTTTCACATCAGCTAAAGTTAACGGGTTTTTTTTTCCCAGAAATTACACAGCTGAAGTAATAAAGGTGCATCCAGCATAACAAAATGCTAGTATGGCAATACTACATCAGCAATTCCTTATGTGAAGGCTGATTAGCACACTGCTCTTTAGCCTGAACAAACTTTTATTTCTGGATTCCCATGCATCTCTAGGATTGATAGAAAAGTGGTGTCCATGTCTCTCAAACTAACTCCATTCTACATATTTGCCAAAAAGTCTGTCCTAAGCAGATATTTGTTAGCCTGACAGGTATCTGGTCAATAAGCCAGGAAACTGAAATTCAGGCTATTATCACTGCATTCTAAGCTGGCTATCAGTTTTGCAAAATCCTAAGTAAACTCTGTCACCTAAACTTAAACTGAACTGAAATCTGTATCTTTTCTCTTCCCCCTTTAGACAGCTACTGCTGAACACTCCTCCCCATACTTCAAACACATGCCTGCCTGCCTCACCACAAGTCAGCCTTCTGAGATTGTTACATAAGTAGGATGATACTGAATTAGAAGACAAAAGTAGTCAGTGAGAAACTGAAGATGTAATAAACATAAAGCATTACTATATTCAGAGTAAACACCAGGAAGAACAGCAGCTGGAGTTCATTTACATAATCAGAAGCTGTTACAAGAGTAACAAGTCATCTATGCTATAAGAAAGTGTAACTTTTAGAAGCTGTTCAAGTACTAGATTTGGAGAAGCAAGCAAAAACTACCAAGGGCATACTTGGACCAGTTAAAGTGAAGGACAGACTCTGCAAAATTAATCAGAGGCTGCACACTTGCACAGTTTTCATCCCCATGGAGCAAAGACATAAAAACAGGCATGTATGAGTCTGGTAGTTTTAGGAAAAAGAAAATGCATGTCCCTGCAATTTAAATTTTGAGAAATAAGCAAATATTCAAGATTAGTGTAGAAAAATATTAGCTCTCAAGATCAAGTCTGCTTCTTGAGCCATCTCAGACCGTAATGGTCACTCCGTGATTCTGGAGAAGTCTGTTTGTTAGAAACATACTTTTCAAAACAAGTGAGTAACTGAGTAACAAGTCACCTGGCAACCTGTTCATTTTCAGTCCAAGATTCCCAAACAAATTATGTTCATTAGCTCTTCTTCCCCATGAGTTTTAGTGAACCAGCACCAAGAAAAGTGACAAGGAACCATGTACTAGGCTCTACATTCTCTCCTGAGTAGCCAAGCAGAACATGAAAATATGTACTTACTTGCTGAAATCCCACTTGCCCTCCCATTTGAAATCCATGGTCTCCACTTCCACAAGAAATAACAAAAATCAAAACTACCATTTAGTTTCTAGTCCCTCAACTGTTGCATTTGCCAGTGTTTGCTCGAGTTAACGTTGTCACACATTTTTTTACCTAGTTGAGGGCCATGGAGATGGTTAGAGGGATGGAACACCTCCCCTATGAGGAAAGGCTCAGAGAGTTGGGGTTGCTCGGCCTGGAGAAGAGAAGGCTCCGGGGTGACCTTACTGCAGCCTTCCAGGACCTGAAGGGGGCCTACAAGAAAGATGAAGAGGGACTTTTTACAAAGGCATGTAGTAATAAGACAAGGGATAATGGTTTCAAACTAAAATTCAACCTGGAAAAGGGTGGGTTTAGATTAGATATTAAGAAGAAACTTTTACTGTGAGGCTGGAACAGCAAGCATATTTTCTCTATCTACTGCACTGTAACAGCTACAGTTTTACTTCCTCTTTGAAACCACAATTAGGAAAAAATCAGAAGATTTCACTGCCTCAGCAGTTACAAATCCAACACCCCTCAGAGTACCATTTGTTCTCTATGATTCTGTTTGCTGTTTTCCAAATCTCTGCTCACCAGTAGGTGGACTCAAACCCCACCTTCTCATTGCTCATTTCCCAGTCAACAGGGTTAAATTCATAACAGTGGAAAAACCGGTTTGTTAACTTTGATCACACCACCTGCTTGCACTTAGGACACACTTAGTAGCATTAAACACATCAATCTTTCAGTAACAGGAAACAGACATCCAATTTATTGTTCCTTGTATTTCTGCCTTTCTGCTCTTCCTCAATTACTGCAGAACATCAAGCAGCAATAGCTGCAGAACAAGTATGGAAATGTGGCACATCTGTACAACTAACAATCAAATACCTGAAGAATCCTCACTATTTTCTATGCTAAGTCCTGAAGTCATCTTCAGGATACCAGGTTTAGTCCTGAAGCAAAGAATCATAGTAAAAGCTGAGTATTCAAGTCCCAGCTATGCATGGTTAAACTGCCAACCTTGAATCTTTATAATTTTTAAGACAATTTAAACACACAGGCTTCTAGGGAACCTTGAGAAATAGGTTTCATTTTCAAGTTTCCGAGTAAATTTCTCCAGCAATTTGACAAGAATAATCTGCTTTAAGGCATACACTGCAGAACACACTGCACACATTTTTATTTCTGTAGCTGAAGAAAGACAGTTGTTTCAGAAAAGTGAAGTTTTTTTAAAGTCACCATGGGAATTAGCATCATGTAGCACTGCTCAGAACAGAAACAGATGAGTACGTTTACATCAAGTTTCAAAGACTATAAAACAGGGACTTGCAACAAGATTCACAGAAGGAAATGTTATTTATCTGGCATAAGTTTGCATGAAAAGTACACCTAACCCCTAGAAAAAAAATTGCTTTAGTAAAACTAAGTTAACAGTGTAGTGACTTAGATTTCAGGAAGAAGCACCAGCTCTTCTATGATGACTGTGTATTTAATACATCTCTGGCTGTTCAAACTAGCAATGAATTGATTCCAGTGGAGGGCCAGCCAGTCATTAATGGGGCTGACACCCAAGAAAAGAGACTGACTCTTCTCAGATGTGCAAATGACAAGAGACAGAAGGCAAGCTGAGGCAGGGAAAAATCCAATTACATACTAGGAAAGAGGCTTTCTTTGTGAAAAAGTCAAACACCACAAAGGATACCCAGAGGTTATGGCCCTTTGAACATCTCTGAGTATAGAGATTCAACTAAACAAAGCCCCTGGCAACCCTTAAGCAGGAAATGAACTAATGAAATCCAGAGGTTCCTTCCAATCTAAATATTATATTCTGAAATAAATTCTAAATATCATATTCTATATTTTGAAATATTTTTTAAAAAATCCTTTGTCTCAACAAGCACAGAAGCTGTATCTTTCATGACAGTAAGGTGGCACATACACAGGTATGTATGTAGCAGTCAAGTTTTCACTCCTTCAAAATATACTCAAGTCACAGATCTATTATGCAATTCCATAATCAAACTTCTCAACAACATCAGCAAACTGTTTGTGTCACTTGACCATTCCTCTTCACCCTCCTCAAACTGGATGGCAGGAGGATTCAAGCAGCACCCTGTAACACTGAGAAGGTCATGCTCTTTCCAAATCTGAGAATCTGAGCAGTGCCAGTGGAGACAAAGCAGTATAATCTGAGCACTCTATGACATCTTCAGACTCTTCCAGATGAAGGTGACCATTTTGCATTCAAACATTTATTTAAGTACTCAGCCTCCTCATGCCTTAGAGAGACAAATATTAGAAATTATGTTAAAGTAACACCTTCAGCCTACTTGTCATTTAAATTTGAAAATGACTTATATTTTGGCAGGAAAAACAGATGAGAAGTATGCTCCTCAAATAGTGTGGTCCCATTAGATGAGCTTCCTCAGTCTCATTCTCATCGTGAACTGTCACAGTATTAGAAAGTTGAGTTCCAGAAAGCTAACTAGAATAAATCATTTTCAGCCTCTGGCCACGGGATTCACAAAAGTAAGCATTAGGCTTCAATTCCTTCTACAGGAATCCATATCTCCACTGAAAAACCTTTGAAAGACTGCAAAACCAACCCAAACCAAATTAACCAACCCAAACCACAAAGGCAGCACATTATCTCTCCAGAGTAGCAGTATTAATTTTATCACCAGTAATTTCCTCTCCCATCCCATAGGCAAACTAAACTTCAAAGGAGATTCTCAAGTAATTCAGAAACAGCAAGAGAAAAGCCAGTCATGCAGAGAGACTGACTTGAAATATACCTGGTTTCAGAATGAAAGTCAGTCCGACTGATCACGTTGGAAAACCCCAGCTCACTTAAACTGATCAATAAATAGGAATAGCTGTACTCAAATGCATAAAAACAAATGCACTACACAGAAACTGTTGAGCCATGATGGAAAGTCACTGTTATCCCATGATCAGCTTACCACGTCCACAGTATGGCTGCCCAGGGACAAACTCCACTGCATTCACCCAGTCTTCAGCCCCTAATCCTGCTGCTGCCAGATCTGTATTTTCATCTTCTATCTCAGCAATAAATTCTTCAACTGTCTCAGGGAGCGATGCGAACTCTGAGGACACTGATGGATAGATTTCTGCCTCTGGGTTAACATCAGTCACTTCTTCTTGTATTAGTGGCTTGGTATGTTCATACCTAAAAAGTTAAAACACATCATGTCAACTTTCCACAAAAAAATACCTCCAGACAGCAGTCCCGTGTATTGAAAATAAACTAATGAAGATGTGAACATGCTGTTTGGAAGGAGGACCCAGAAATGGCTAGGATGAGAAAGTCACTGATGACCCTTTATAGAGAAATGCTTCCACTTGTGCAATTTTCATCCCCATGGAGCAAAGACATAACAAGAAAACACAAGGTACTCCGAGATTTTGGAGAAAAAAGAGCACAATTCTCACACACAGAACAATCTTCAAATATGTCCCAAACCAGTCAGTTACCTATTACATATGTGGAGTATTGCTGAATAAGAAAAATGAGTTCATCAAGCTTTATAAAGAGATGACTCAGGACAGGCACTGCTGGCTCCAACTACCTCAGGGGAAGCCACAGGAATGATCAGCCAGAGCCTGCTAAGAGGTGCAGTAATAGGAGGAGAGTCAGACACCAGTCCAAAATGGGAAGTTGCAGTTATGAATATTAGGAAAAAAAAAATGCTCTAAGAGTAGTTAAACACTAGAATGGGTGCACAATCTTCATGCTTGCAGATATTCAGAGCTTGACTGGACAATGCCTGGGGCAACCTGGCCTCAGCTGGCACAGATTCAGAGATCCCCACCAATATAAATTATTCTTTTCCTATGTCTCAGCATCTTGCCTCATGCAGATTTTACAATGAATTTGAGAACTTACTCCTAACGCCTCTTCCAGCTCACTGTGGAAAAGGATAATCAGAACACTTTGAGCCCTACCATCCACAATAAACAGGAAGGCACCATTTCCCTCAAAAATCTATCTTCCAGCAACTAGGAGACTACACGGGGAAAATAAATTACAAATATACCATGGTAGTCTTAGATATTTGCTGACTAATTTCAAGGACAACAGGAGGGAATTTTTTGAGATCATACAGAAGTTTGAAGTGACTGTGATTCTTTTAGCTTGTGTAAGATTAAGAACAATGAAGTGTCACAGTTCTTGCATATTAAAGAGGTGCTCCTAACCAAATGTCAGCTTGGAAATCCTAATCCTGTGAAACATAAATTTAAAATTCTAGCCTTCAGATCTCTACATCTGTGGCCTCCAAAGCATATGCACCATACGAGGTGCCCAAGGCAACCCAATGGGGTGCAGAAAATACTAGAACTTAGTGGTTTTTTTCCCTTAAAAATACAATAAATTACTATTATTATTAAGATACATGTTGATGGCAGTGTCCTCACAGTCCATACATCAGAGGGTCCATGTGTGGTATGTGTGAGGGTGCCCTGAAGGAGGAGGTGTTCCACCCCCCCTTGTCTGCTCACTTTCAGCATTTTGTGACATATTGTACTTTCCTAGTGCCCACTAAATGAATCAACAGATGATCTGATCTTGTTTTACCTAAATTAACTCTGACAAAGTGAACAAGTGCCTTGAAAAGATGCCTGCAACTGTGGGCTGACGACAGCACTGATAATGTGAGCAAAAGCCAACATGAAAATGCCAGATCTAACAGTTCTACTCCTACTACAAGCTCCTCATCAGCCACACTACGAAGCAAAACAATGCCAACCTAATCAGCTCCTAATTCAGGAGGAGAGGAACTACAGAAGAGATCAAGATCACCAAGAAGGCAATCTGAAATATGGATTTACGTTCACTATTATTAATGAAGAACCATGCCCTCAGTGTATGCTATACCTTGAGATATTAGCTACTGAAAGGATGAAGCCATCTCAACTAGCAAGGCATTGAAAATCAAAACATCCAGAACACAAAGACAAACTTCTACATTTTTTTCCAAGATGTTTCTAGACATGTGCTACTCAATCCAGTACTTTGCAGAACTTCACAAAAAGGGTATAGAAATCTCTTTTGAGCTTGTTACATAACAAAGAAAGACAAAAAGCCATATGCCACTGGACCACTTTTTCTTCCTACTGTGGTAAAAATGGCTGAAATAACTAATGGAAAACAATATGGTGACAAAGTAAAACACATTCCTTTGTCAGCAAATACTGTTGGGAAATGCATAGAAAACCCTGCAAGAGTTTGAAGAAACAAGTAGCATAATAAATTTTGCAGAGTGGGAAGTTTGCTGTATGGCAGAAGGAAAAGTAGGGATGTTTTTCACACGTCTCAGCTTATGATACTTACTAGATTCTGTTTCAATAATGAACTACTTTTTGTGAGTCACCAAAGAAAAGATGCACCAGTAGAGAAACATTCTCAACAAATTACTTCTTTAACTAAGACAAAAAGATTCACTGGAGGAAATATCTTCTCAATAGTATACAATTACTTTAATAAAAGCAATGCTTTATGGAAGAACTGTGCAAGTAAAACCGCTGAAGCAGCAGCTGCTCTGACCACAGTAAGAGATTCCAGGGTAGGGGTACAGAGATAGCACCCCACCAGAAATTCATCACTGCATCATTCACAGGCAAGATACTGTAGCAAAGATGGATCCAGAAGCACCCAAGTGACACTAGAGAATGTCATCAACACAGACCTTTAAACAGTCAAATGTTCACCACAGTTACGAGGTGGGGAGCTACCATGAAAATCTCCTGCACCACACAGATGTTTGCTGATTATCTCATGGCAAAGCACTTAAAAATTGTCATGGATGAGTTATGCATGTTTATTTCACAAAGACAAGTGCTGCAGATTTGCTGCCCTCTTCTGTGATGACAAGTCAGTGCCAGCAGTATGCTGCTGAGCAGATATTAAAAAAAAACAAACAAGCCCAAACCAACCAAACCCAACCATATTCAAACTGTCCCTCCAAGACAGAGTCATTCTATGAACAGATAACTGCTTTTTAAAGGTAATTTGTGATATGGAGACAACCCTTTGAAAATGAAGTATTTCCACCATTATGTGATTTTATTACCAAAAACTATCCAAGTGTGTCAACTACAAAAAAACCTTTCATATCTTGCACACTTAAAAAACTTGGAAAGTGATTTCTCTAACACGTTTAAAAATCTTTCAAATTCAGAATTCCAGTGTATATTGGACCCATTTGCTAAAAATATAAAAATGAAACACCTTCCAGCTAATCTGCACTAATAGCTGACTGACACCAGGGAAGGCAGAAACTTACCAGCTAAATTTATCACACATTAGTACATACAGCCAACAATACACTTTCTTTTGGAGCTGCATATCTTTGTGAAAGATCTTTTTCAGCTATGACCGCATTAAAACCAAGGACTGAAATAAACTGAACTTCAAATAACTGTATCACAAAATATGTAACTGAGATTTTAAATAATAAAAAGCCCATTGAATCAACATTACTGTCATTTAAAAATACTATTACTAATAAGGCTTTTAGTGACAGTAAAAATTGCTTTGGACTTTTTATAAAATATTTATTAAATATTTTTCATTTCACCTTTAATACACCTGTTTTAAAATTCTGCTTTTGGGTTATGTTTTATAACATAAATGTTTTATAATGTACATAACATTAGTACAGTAGTAGATGTAGATATACACATGTAAACTACAAATAGATGTGTATGTTGGTGGGAGCTCAAAAATATTGAGCTGATGGGATGCATGATCCAAAGTTGGAAGACCATTGATGTACACAATCAAAAAAACAACACTGGCAGAAAGAAGACTACAGAGAGGCTTTCTTTGTTACCTTTCTTATATATAGCAACCCTTTATTAAACATGAAAGCAAAGCTAACTATGAGCTACCACATAAAAGCATGTTGCAAATGTTTAATCATGAATTACAGCAACAATAAGACAGAATGTGAAAACTTCTGGTAAATTCAAATAAAATGAATGATGAAACATTCCTAAGCCCTTGTAAAGCTTTGCTCCACTAGCAAAGTATCTGTTTTTCTTCTTTACCATTTATTTTTTATTATAATTTCAGGGATACAGATAAAATTCATAGTATGTTTTCATAAAGTAAAACTATAATAAAACTATTTTGTACAGGCAACATCTTAGAACTTATATGACAAACTCCAGTTACTTTCCCAAAATGGTAGTTCCAGTGTCAAAGTACCAATTCCTCAAGAGACAACATGAAGAAAATACTTACCTGTTCAGGCTTTTACGATCACTTAAATAGTGTAACTCAGTTTCAGCCACTCAGCTAGTCTGAATGTAGTCTCAGATTTCAATTAATCTACTCATGTAATTAATAAAAACCAAGAAAACTCTGCCCATTGACAACTATCATCTTTACAAAAACCAGTTATCATTTATTTGCATAGCAAACACTGGTATTTAGCAAGACAAGAGAGTCAGTGAAAAGCTATTTTTATAAATACCTGAAGTTGCAACAGAAAAGGAAAGCAGTAAGATTTACTGTCTTTCCCTGAGCTCTCTACTCAGGGATTCAGAGTGAAAAGGTTCCTGCAGGAGGGCCAGGGGCATTTCTTTACCTGCAATGATCTCCATAAGCACAGCATCCTCGCTGGTAATACCTGCACACCATGGCAGACTGACTGGTGGAGAGGTCATGGGAGTAGCGGCAGTTGTCTCCTTCCTTGCAGACTCCATGCATGAAGTATCTGTAAGACAAGATAATGTGAGTTAAGGAGAAGCACTGAAGCTGCAGAAGTATTTGGATGATCTTGTTGTTCTATAGATCAAGGTATGCTGTATTAACAACAGCACTAAAGACTCATGGGACCCTGCCCCAGTACAGCCATAAAAATAAGAACATTTGAGGAAAGATGAAGCCTCAGCTACTCCAATGAACTGTGCTGCACATTTAGGGACTTGCTCTTACAAAAGCCTGGGGAAAAAAACCAAACCTGTAAAAGCAAAGTTCTCCTGGGGCGTGACACTAAGAGGAAAGAGTCTTGGACCAAGTAGATTGGCACTAAGTTTTACTTGCAGCTCCTGTGTCCTGACACAAGCAAAAGCCTTACAGAAACCCAACAATGGATACAGGAAGCAAATCCAGACACACCCTAGATCACCCAAGGTTTCAAATTTATTCTGGATTCATAAATAATTCAATCAAATGTGACTTCCTCTCAAATAATGAAAAACATCTTTGTGATGGATAATTACATCTGACAAAACACACACATTAGTTCTTGCGATAGGAGCCAAATAAATCAAGGCACCCTGCTTCAAAACTGTGCTGCTTGTCTTCAAAAACTTGGACAGCTTCAAAGCTTTTGAGGACAGTTTGATCAATTTTAGCATGTCAAATAGCACAAGTTTTATTTAGCATCTTCAATTCAGTTGTTCAAGAGAACTGAAGAGTGATTTTCAAGAATATTTTCAATTTTAACCTTAACAAGCTTCTAGAAATTCAATGCACCATAATTGTTCAGTATGTTCAAAATTACAACTGAAAAGTTCAAGTACACCTTTCCCAATCCACATAAAAGTACTAGCCAAGAAAAAAAAAAAAAGGGAAAATGAAAATAATCCTGTGTAATAGCTGAATCCATAAATGTTTACCAACACTTCAGTTTAGAAAGAAGCCGCACTGCTTCCAGATATCAAGCTGCAAACTCTGAACTCACCAGAGATAGGAAGAGCTAGTACACAAGAAAATTTGTGAGCATTTAGGTCTCATACAAAACACTACAGGAGGGAAGGCTGAGAAGCAGGTAATACCTGTCTAAGCCCAGGTTGCTGCTGAATGGGGCAGTCCTGCCCTCCTCCTGCTGCACACTTCCAGCACTTGGCAGAGCCAGCAGAACCAGGCCCTCCAAGCAGGTGAGTGTGGCCTCACAGCCAGAACAAGAGACAGGGATCATCTTTCAGCAGCCACAACTAAGATTACAACAGCTCTTCACAAAACAGTACATTTAAGTTGATATTCCTGGCCAGGAAAGGTGATAAGATGTCGAACTGGATGCACTTCTGCACAGCTATTTAGTCTACTGTATTTTTAAGAAATCAGATAAAGCCAGTGAACAATGCACTAAATGACATAAGTAGAGCTACATCTGCAATCCAGTTTCAGGGAAATATTAAAACCTGAGGATGAGTGTTTAGAGAGCTGATAACTCCATGTGCAATACCACTGGTGTATTCAACATACCAAGAATAAAAAATAATCTCAACTAACTTCACAGAACACAAGCTAACACTTGCCATCAGGCTGCAATTCACAATCCAAATCCCCTGTCTGCACCCTGTAGACAAATTAACCAGGTAAGAAATGTGATCCTACATAAAAAACAAGCAGTACAAGACTCAGATAAGGCTCTGCAGGGTCAGGTGGAGACACTAACAGCCATGCCAGCAGGAACAGGGTGTTGCAAAAACAGAACAAGACCCATCCCTGCTATACAACCAGCACTCTCCACCCTGAACAAAAAACACACAAAGGCCCCTCAAAGTCACACCCACACACCCAACAGCGTAACCCACCTCCGAAGACCCATGTCAAAAGGAAAAAACCCAAAGCCAACCAAAAAAACCACCCACACTTAACCTCCCCTCTTCCCCAAACAAAAAAAAAAAAAGCCCCCCAAACAAAACCAAAAACAAACCTAAACACCCATGAAGTCATGGAACTAGAATCTAACTGGAATTTCTGGCTTGATTGCTTTTAAGAAATGGGAGTCACACCGAGTGGTTAAAAAAAAGACTTCAGATTGCCTAACATTTGTTCTTTAACAAGTGTTATCTCCACCCTTTGCTCATCTCCACACAGCATTGCTTCCCCCATGTGCTGGGGCAGCAACTTCACAGCCACCAGCTGGCACAGACCAGGAAATGGCTGCAATGGAACCTGACATTCCTTCTGCTGCCCCCATGGTTATTTTTAATCTGGATCAGTTCACTGCCCAACCACTCTGCACAGCCACACCACTACAGCTGAAATAAGTGACAGGCAGAAAGACTCCTGCCTGAAGTGAGGATATCTGATAGAAACTATTTGGTCAACATGACTTATGCTAAGTACCTAAGCCCCAAAATTAGATTCTCCCACTGCTTGATAGGGACAATGAAGCTCCAAATCCCCTTCCTTCCTTCCTTCCCAATTTATGTCAGAAAATCCTCAGCAAATGCAGATTCTGCGTAATTCTGAAAGTTGACACAATTTATTATATTGAAATGGTAGCCTATAAAGGGCAAAAAATAAAGATAAAACACTCCAGGCTCTAATTCACACATCACTTTTAAAGGCCTTCAATCCTATGCAGCAAACTCAGCATTATTTGAACAAGAAGGCTGGAGTGGGAGGGGAAAAAAAGTATTTCTCTTAGGATTATACCCAACTTCTTCCACAACCCTCCCCCTCATTAAGAGTTAAGAATTTTACTTTGAGGTCACAAAGAATTTAACACCTTACATATCAAATTGCAGTGTTTGGCTAAAGCACTTTGGCCAAGTCAAAATAATTAACAGAGTGCATTATTTTTGGGCTAAGATAATGAAATTTATTTTGGACAGCATCTTTACTCAAACAGAGTATTCAATTTAATCCTAGTCAACAGTGATACCAGCCTCTTCATTCTGGTTATAAGAAAAAAGCATCCTTAAAACTGAGATATATCTGAGTTATCTGCCTTACACACTGAGATGTAGAAGGACATCTGAAATTTGCATTTGGTCAAGCAGTCAGAGAACACATGTAATTTCATCTGAAAAGATAAAACTAGATCAAGACAAGTATATAATTGGATTTTCTCTGAGCCTCTGTGATGCTGTCATCCAAAAAAGCACTTATTGTGGCAGTGCTCTCTGTCCTTCCCATTCAAATATAAGAGTGTGATTTGGTTAAGCTGCTTGGGGAGCCAGACCAGAGAAGTCATCAGGGTCCAAGTCCAGATAAATTTCCCCAGTTCAGTTCACTGCACGACTGTAGAAAACATGAGTGACACCAACACATGGAACGACCAGACAAAATTAATAATTGCCTGCACTGGCATTTTATCACTGAAAAAGGTTCAACACATGTCTAGTTATGCATGCCTTGATCAAAAGAGCATATCCTGATTTTCATGGGTGTTTCTCAATAGGCAAAGCCTCCTCCTATAGCTTTGGAAGCTTGCAGTGTGTTGCCTTATTCAGATGTATTCTGTTCTTTACTTCACGTTTCTGCTTTCAGGTAATGCAAATTTGTTTTATCAAACTACTGGTTCAGCTAAATTAGAATGTTCCAGCCAACAGCACAGCTCCTTCAAAACCCAAGACACTGCCATGACTGGCAGATGGGGAAGCTCACAATAGCATCCATCTGCAGCCATCAGCTTCTTCAGGTGCCACACAGAGACTGAGAATTCCTGGGAAGAAGGCAGCAGCAAAGAGACTAAGCACACTGCCCTAGCACAGCTCCTGGGTGTTCAGCCACACTACCTGCCAATGAAATTCTGCTGCAGTTAGTAAAAGGGGGAAAAAAAGAGTTGATCTTGACAGCATTTAGCTCGTTGCCCCTTCTCCATAAGCTCCTTCAGATGTTACCAGGGGATGCAGACCAGAGCAGCCATGAAAGGGGCAATTCAAGCAGGCTGTCAGGTTTGTGCACTGCACCTCAGCCCTGGTGCTGCACAGAATTAAGGAGGCTTTACTTTACTGATGTACACTCTTCACATGAAAAGAAAAAAATACCCAGGTTTTCAGGGAGAACAGCTAAGGTACAAACACGAAGACAGCTCTCAAAGTACACCACCTAGTTGCTATGGGTTTTATTTACATTCAGTTCTAAAACAAACAAATGAAATGCAATTTGTTCACGTCAACTTGATGACTTCTAATGTTGCATGACATCTGGAAAACACAAGCACGGAACAAACAGTGTCAAGCCTTTGGAAAAAAAAGATTTGCTATAGCACTGCTCAATAAAACCATGTAGCCATCTGAACTGGAAGGACTGAGGAACCTGGCAAGGAACCATTCCTTTTTAAATTTCAAACATATCAGCCAGAAAAAGATCGCAACATTAAACAAGTTCTGAATTAGCTTTGTTCCCCTGCTATTTATTCCAGATTAAAATACTATTAAAAAAAAAAAGAAAAAGCAGCAAACTTTTTTCATTGTCTCTTAGGGAACATAATTTCCTATATTTCACCCTGAGACTTCTAAACTTTAGCTGCAAGAAAAACAGAAGGGTAACATCAGCAAAAGTGTATGTGTGGGAGAAATCAAAGTCCTTCTTAGTCATTGTGTCTCTCACTCTGACATATTAATCATCCATCCCAGGGATATCACACTGGTATATTAAAACTCATTAACTAACCTATTTATCACATCAGATATTCAAAGGAGCAGCAAGAACTTATGGTACCAATTTTAAGCCTTCCACTTTCCATAAAACAGCAGTATTTCTGCACCAGCCATCACATGCTAGCTCCTTATACAGAAGGGACTGCCTCCCAAAAGTTTTTCAGGCAGCATTTACTATTACCCGTATGATGATTCAACTAAAAAAGCCTGTGAACAAAAAAAATGTGCAGTGTTACTCAAACAGAAACTGCTCTACCTCTCACACTAAAAAACTGCATTTTGAAACTTAATTCCTTCCTCTCACTGTTAAATCCTCCAGCTTATTTATAAAGGTGAAACAAAATTCAGCAGTAAGAAACAGATCTTCCAAAATACTAATACATCCTATCGAAACCAAACCTAGAAATCCTAAATTTTTATCACAGGTTCCTAGGAGAGCAAGTCAAAATTGCTAATTCCACTTCAAAACCTGAATAAAGCTATTCTCCCTCCAACTTGAACAGCCCCATAAAAACTAATAAAGCAAGCAATAGGATAACTAGCAGGATCAGCCAAAGAGAACAAAGAATGGAGACGTTCATTAGATCCAAGGCCGAGATCCCACTGTTTAATCTCAAATTAAAGCACATTAACCATTACAAAAGAGTAGCTTTAGCTTCTCACTCGGCCTGAGGGTTTGCAAATAAATATATTCCCTAGACTCTCTGCACTGTAGGACACTGATGAACTTGACTGCTTCTGTACCATGGCAGTCGCTGTCTTCAATAAATCGATCCTGCATCTGTAACTATTTCACTGCTGTCTCACGAATCCAATTTGCCTAATTGAGCCTTTCGATCTTCAGAAATTACGAGGCAAACTTTAAATAGAGGGAGCACTGACCCTGCTTTTCACTTAAAGCTGAGCTAAGCACGGCTCCCGGTCATTTCCTCATCGCCGGCATCAAACATCAACCCGGGGATTCGCAGGCAAAACGATCTGCCCGAGAGAGGGAAGGGAAGGGAAGGGAAGGGAAGGGAAGGGAAGGGAAGGGAAGGGAAGGGGATCCTAGAAACCACCCAAAGGGGGCTGACATCAGGAGATGCTTCCATGTTCCCACAGGAGACAACATAATGGGATAGACNGAGAGGGAAGAGAAGGGAAGGGAAGGGAAGGGAAGGGAAGCAGTCAGCTGGGCATCAGCCAAAATTGATGTGGAGCAACAGCGAGCAGGTTCGCTCTGAGCACCGCGGGGCACGCCAAACACACACAGCGAGCGAGCTCCCTGCGCGGCTCCTCACGCTGCTGCTGCGATCTGCCGCTGAAAGAAATGGGGAAAAAAGCAACAAGGGATATAAAAAACTCAATCAAGACCTAGAGCCTCCTCCTTCCCGACCAAGGGATGCTCCTTTTTGCTTCCCAGTGATTGGAATTTATTTGCACGCGAATATATTAAATGTAATTTAATTAATAATTAATTTTTAAAAAAATCATCAGACTCATCGATATTAATCTTGGATTATCATTTGCTTTTATATTAACTAATATATGCCTACGTTCACAAAACTGTTTAAAATTCCTTCCTGCCTGCCAAACGACCAGCAGTGTAGGTTTAAAAATAGTCCATCTGGCAAGCTTTAAAACACGCAGTACGGCTTGCATAACCCCGGAGAGAAGATTTATCAGAAATACAGTTTAAAGGAAAACACGGATAGGAAATGACGCAGCAGACAGAACCTCTATGTGACACGGGCAGGGCCACTTCGCACGATCTGCAACACGGCACGACCTACGCCCGTTCCCCCGTTTATTAAACAGCTTTCGCTACATCAACCGCGAGTTAATCCCCAATTTCAAATTTCGGCCGAAACGCAGCGCAAAAATTTAAACCACGTCGCATTTCCTGCTTTGCCGCGCGCTGCGGAACGCGGCTGCAGGACTTCCTTCCACGCTGCGGGCCCGCCCGCGCACAATGACCAGCGGCCCGCGGCTCCCGGCGAGGCGGCGGGAGAAGCTCCCGGCGCGGCAGCCGCGGGCGCTAGG